>VWPV01029436.1:0-98282 GCA_013389885.1 Geococcyx californianus
TCCAGTTAAAACGCAACATTAATACAGGAACTCTTTATAAAGCTGATATTTTTACGAGCTTCATCAGATAGAAATTCACAAATTGAAAATATGATGTGTTGATATTAAACACATATTTAATGAAATCACTGAACATGAGTAACAGTAAATGCAGGACTCTTTTTTTATGGAAATGTTCCATACATACAGTTGATGAGCAGAGCTGGCCTCTCTAACTGCTGGCTCACTCTGTCTTTCTTTGTATTTTACAATCCCATGAATAAGAATGAACCATTATCTATTCTTGGCTCTTTCAAGAAAGGGGTGAAACTTGAAGGAGAAACTTGACTTTTGTCCTTCAGCGTCTCTGCTTCCTACAGCAAGAGCAGATGTCACAGGCATGTGCTAACTTTCAGCCATCCTTTTTATATCTTAATCATGTTCATCTCTGAACTTACTCATTCCCAGGAGTCAACGAAGAGTAGCTGAGCAGTAGTAGTGGTTATGGGAAAGAAGAATAAATAGTGCAGATGTCAGGAATTAAATCTAGATCATATTTTACATCTCTCTTGCCTCTCATGGAGCTCTAATCTCAGTTGCTCTCTAGTCCAACTGTTTTAGTTTTCTTACATCAGCTCTTAAGTGCAGCTTGGAGAGAAGCAGAAGGGCTGCTCGGTGGTGGGGTATGAGCCATGCAACTCAAAGCAGTCTTTCCTTACTGGCAGGAGCTCACAGATATCAGCAAGCTTCCCCCAGGTAATCCCTGTTTCATCAGCATGAAAAACTGGGAGAAATAATGAAACCCACGTGGCAAAACAAGAAGTGAACTGGAAAAGAAGGAGGCAAGGATTTCTGTCCTGTGGTGAGACTGGGTAGAAGAGCGGGTTTTTCACCAGTCAGCTCTTAACACAGGGTGTGAAACTCTATGAAAAGCGTTCGTTTTCAGTGTGGCCACCAGATGACACCAGCGAACTAGGAATGAATTTTTATTTTTCTCAAGGAGCAGCAGGAAGGAACTGCCTGCTCTGGGCACATTTGGTACGATTTTTGCAAAGTCTGTAGGTTCCGTCTGTGAAGGAAACAATGGGATTCAATTACAGAAAATCTGAAATTCAAAAAACATGCATATAAAAATATCAGTCCCACTGCCTTGTGCACAAATTGTGGGGAAATGTGCCTCATATATGTCTTTAATTATGTTATGTCCTTCCAAAATATTGTTATTTTAACCCTTAAGCTACTTTATTATATGGCTAGACAATACTGCCTGCGCAATGAACTTAACTTCTGAACTTTGACCCAGTGTTTGGTTCATTTGCCTCCTCTCCATTATGTTTTTGAAATTTGCAAATACAGAGGAATGAATTTTTAATTTGATTTTAGTTTGTGTGTTTGTGTAGATGTTGTAATTTAACAGTAAATTATCATGATTAAATCTCAGTTAAGCTAAGTTTTGATGGCTTTTCCCTTCGGTAAATCTTTTATTAGCATTTATCTAAGGGAAATTTTTACCCATCATGAACTTTGGTTTGATAAATTTATTTTGCATTTGCAGCATGATTACCCAACATCCATTTGGAAATTTTAATAGGATTTACATATAAAATTTGCTCACCTCAGCACTAAATAGCATAAATAAAAAGCAATAACAACACAATAATTAGTAACAGAAATTAATTTTAGTTTCCAATGTTATGAATATGTCAGCCATTATATTATTACATTTATTATTTTAGTAACAGGTATACAGTCTTTGACAGTCAAACTATTGTTATGCAGATATTAGACTGTCCAACATGTTGATCACCAAAGAATATTGAATACTGAATATATTTAACACTGAAAATATCCCACTCTTCACCTGTATTCAGCCTGAAAATAAACTATATCAATAAAACTCACATATAAGCTCGCTGTAAAAAGTTATAAAACTGCTAAAATTTAAACACACTTGAACGCTTTGTAACAGGCTTTGAATTTTAGTTCCAGGTGAAATAATATATTGGTGCTAATATATAGCTGTTGATTTGCAGATGGTATTTTCGCTGCTCAAATTACTTCACAAAGTGCCCGAAGCAGACCAGCAGCCACACTGACTGCATAACTGAATCTCAGTCTACTTAATTAAACAAACAGGTGCTTGATACGTTATTCTGTGTTCGCATTTGACACGCAGTGACCCTTTTTTCTGTTCTCTTACGTTGAACAATTGCAGGTTGTGACTCTCTAGAAGTGGGTTAGATTTTATGGGAAACAATTGGTCTTGGGATAAAACTGCACAAGGCTCTTGCTGGTTGTTTTCCACAGAAGATTTTTCCAACAGGATATTGAGTTTTCTTTAGAAGGACATGCTTTTGGAATGCGTCTGCTTTCTGCAGACAATCTTTTATTTTTGTTGGAAAGAGGGAACACCTGACAGCTGAAAATCCTTTGGTTGAAAATAGAACAAACTAACAAGTTTGGAACACGGGTCCAAGTCAGACTGTTCCTCCGTACCGCACCACAGTCATCCCTTGGTGCAACCCAGCAGTCAGGATGACATTGCTGTTCAGACTGGGGAGGCACTGGGCTGTAAAGGCAGGAAAAGGGTCAAATCTCCACTTTCATAGAATCATAGAATCATAGAATCACTCGGTTGGAAGAGACCTCTGAGATCACCGAGTCCAACCGTGCCTGTCTCCTTACTAAACCATGTCCCTAAGAAACTCATCCACATGTTTTTTAAACACCTAAAAAAATCCCACTTACAAAAAACACTTATAAAAAACCACTTATAAACCCCAAAGGGAGGTTTTCAAGCAATTTTTTCAGGTTTCAATTGAGATTTGTAATGAATAGCACCCTTCTTGCAGAGAACAGTTCAGATGACAAAGGCCACACTGGGATGGGGCAGAATCTCTCCTTAAACAGGTGGTGGTGGAGTCACCGTCCCTGGAGGTGTTTAAGGAGAGATTGGATGAGGCTCTTAGTGCCATGGTGTAGCTGACAAGTAGGAGTAGGTGTAGGTGTGGGGTCATAGGTTGGACTCGATGATCTCAAAGGTCTTTTTAAACCTTTTGATACTGCTATACTGTGATAGAGTAAGGCCTGGTGGGAGGAACCATGGTCAGACAGGGCTGGGCAGGTCTATAGAGCCAAGTCCGTGACAAGTCCCAGGGGGGACAGCAGGTCAATAAGCCAGGGTCCAGAAGAGCAGGATGAGTGTCCTGACACAGACATGGCTGCAATATACACGCAGGGATAATTGAGGCTGGGATCCAGTACAAGCATCACAGCACCTAATCAGCACCCAAAGATAAAACACCCAAGAACAACCTATCAGCAAATTACAGACTGTGGCGATCAGCTGCATCCTGCACAGCAGTTGCGCAGGAGTGAACTACTTTTCTTTGAGATGTGCAACCTTAACCGTGGGTCGTTTATATGTATTATTCTGAGAGAGAAACCTGCTGATGTGGGCCACAGAAATCCTTGAAAAGATCTTGAAATGATCTCTGCGTCTGAGAAGGTTAAAAACATCAGCAACTCTTCTAGAAATAAGTTAGTTTGCCTGCGAATGTAGTACCAGGAGTAGAATCTTTTTTTGGTCCAAATCCATGGAAAAATGGTATCAATTGTACATGCAGTCATAGGCACAAAATGTACAAGCAGTGGGAGCTTATGGGTCACGTAGCTGAAAGCAAGAGTGATATGCACAAATCTGCACGCGCAAGAAAGCTGTCAAGTGGCTCTGCTTCCTGTGCTGCAGGTCCTTGGGTGATGGCTGGTGGAGGCCACAGAGCTCAAGGTGAGATCACAGGTGCAGAGATGCTGCATGATGTGGGGGCTGGGACCAAGACTGCAGAACGTGGGTTGGGATCTCAGTGAAATGGGGGCTACGGGAGAGGAAGACAGATCTTCAAGATACTAGGACACACCAGAATACCCATTCTGTGTTAGGCAAGTGAAGCAGCTCTTACCTGTGAAAAACACTGGGCAACTTCCTTCTTCCCAGTCAGTTAAGCTCAAACATATCTTATTTCTCGCCAGGAATTTTGGGTTTGGACTAGCTGTACTTATCTCTTTCACAAGACTCTCTTCTCTTTTGTGTCTCTGATGTTCTGGATTTACTTTTAGCCTTAATTCTAACCTTTCGCCCTCCCTAAATCACAATATTGTTCACTTAAAACCATCCACATGACAGCTATGAGTACGTAAATCCTTTCCCTTTAGTCATCCTTTAGAGTCAGTCTGTTCAAGTCAATTCTGTGATTTACAGCTAACAAATGCCATCTAGTGGTTACTTTGTGTCTAATTTAGCTCCAATACAGTAGCTCAGCGTTGATCAACATTTATAAAAACCGTCAATAGTTTAATACAGACTGCATATTTGGGGCATGTTCTTGTTATCTTCATTGCTTTTGTGGACTGAGAGGTAAATGCATATTGATTTGGTTGTGTTGATGTGCAATATCTTCTTACCTCTCATACTAATTACATTATTGTCAGTACAAACCAAATTAGTGACACCATGTGCCATTTTCTGAATAAAAAAAATGTATGTCCACCGTGAAACATTTCAGAATATTTTTTTAACTCCTGCAAACAAATATTATGATTCATAGAAGGTGTTTCCATTGAATCAAAGCAGCAGTGAGTCAGGCATTCAGTTAGTGCAAATTCACTAAATGAAAATAGCTCCTGGTGCAGAGCTTTGCATAAGCTATGAACAGCTTTTATAAGCATTGGAATCTACACATGCAATAGCAACAAAAACAGTGGACTGCAGACATTGCAGAGGTTTATAAAGTCATGATCAATACTGGGGAGAAGTTCTAGGGAGTAGTTATTTTTTTCTGATCACAAATGTATATGGGTTTAAAAATGAGCGTAGGCAATCTCACCTGTTGTAGATCCATCCTATGAGGTATAGGTATGTCTGTGTGTCAGGCCTAAATGTACTGCATAGTTGGGGATTTCCCACAGTGCTGAAAGTAGGCAGGGTTCACTTTATGAAAACAGCCAGCCCCTGTTAGTCTCACTTCATATATTTCTTTCCTGAGACATGTTACTGATGCTCATCTGGTAAAAGGCTCTGGGACTTTGCTTCAGCCCCAGGTGTCAATTCTGAAGGTCTTACTTGGCTCAGAAACATTTTAAGTGTTGGCTGATTTAATAGGTTTCCTAAATTAAGTGCATATAATCTTTTAGTAGAAGATGCCGAACAGCCACAGTTTTTATGCAATTATCCACTCATTCATTAAAACTCTGCCCTCTTTCACACTTCCCCTTTTGACTTTTTTTCTTTTTCATGTCTTCATCGATCTGCTTTCCAGTTTGACTAAACAGATCAAAGTGCTCTTCATACTAAGATAAGCATCTGATTTTTACTATAATGGTGTATGGTAAGGTGATAAAAAAAAAAATTGCTCTTGCTACTTGATGTGTAATAAGAGTAGAAAAATAGTAAGTAGACTTACTCTGAGGTTTGCCCTTTGCAGCCAGCTTAATGGAACACTTTTCACATACCGTGAAGAGCATCTGCCAGGTGAATAGAGTGAAAGATGAAGATCATGAACTGGTTCATTGCAGTTCACATTATAGAATCATAGAATCATAAGGTTGGAAGAGACCTCTGAGATCACTGAGTCCAACCATACCTGTCTTCCCACTAAACCATGTCCCTAAGGAACTCATTCATCTGTTTTTTAAGCCTCTCCATGGATTGTGACTCCACCCCCTCCCTGGGCAGCTGTGCCAATCCCTGACCACCCTTTCAGTGAAGAAATTCTTCCTGATGTCCAGTCTAAACCTCCCCTGGCACAACTTGCAGCCATTTCCTCTCGTCCCATCGCTGTCACTTGTGAGCGGAGCCCAGCCCCCACCCCGTCACAGCCTCCTTTCAGGCAGTTGTAGACAGGGATGAGGTCTCCCCTCAGCCTCCTCTTCTCCAGGCTAAATACCCCCAGGTCCCTCAGTCTCTCCTCATAGGGCTTGTTCTCCAGCCCCTCCCCAGCCTCATTGCACTTCTCTGGATGCGCTCCAGCCCCTCAAGGTCCTAATTCATAACGTAACGTAACGTAACGTACCGTAACGTAACGTAACGTACCGTAACGTAACGTAACGTACCGTAACGTAACGTAACGTACCGTAACGTAACGTAACGTACCGTAACGTAACGTAACGTACCGTAACGTAACGTAACGTAACGTAACGTAACGTAACATATAACATAACATAACATAATATAACTTAACTTAAGGTATCAAAATGTTATGTTAATTGTAAAGAGAAACAGACTTTGAGAAGTCTCTTAGTCTCAATTTTTCCTAAAATATCTTGCATTCCTACATAATGAGGGTTAAAAAACCAAAATGGAAACAAAACAAAACAAACTGATAAATGGGGAATAATAGTGGAACCTTGTCATCTGTGAATTCAATGACGACACAGAGTCACCCACCAGCATGGATTAGAGGTGATGCATTGTCATAGACTTGGAAGAAGCCACCAAATCCTGAACAGCAGCTGTCAGAGTAATGTGTCACCAGCAACTTGAAGGCAAGTTGTTCTGTTCCTGTGGGGTTGACACTTGTGGCCTCAGATTGGGAAGTAAGTTTCTAGTCATCCATCACTAATGTCAGGGCTAACCCAGGGGCGTGGGGGATGGAAGCAGTGATCTAGCAGCTTTTCTTTGCTTTTGGGGAATCCACATGAAGATGAAATTTTGTTTGCACAAACGTTGTGTTTCCTGTTTAATTTTATATATTGAAATAACAATTTATTATAGGCTTAAAAAGTCCTAATTAAGTCATTTATAGAAGAAATAGGAACTACTTTGATATCATATAGATAAAAGAAGTGTTTTCAGTATAAAAAAGTGTTTCAGTATAAAAGCCAAAGGTGAGAACTTTTCAGATCAGATAGGCAAGGCCCAGATGTGATTTTCCTTATACCACAGAGGATCAAGATACCTGTCTATTCAGTCATCTTCCTCTGCCCTCATTTTTTTATCTCTTCTGAAAGCACATGTGTGAAGGAAGGCATAGATCTGGGCTGCCAAATTCTACCAAACCCAAGAACTCAGCAATCCAGAAAATCCACTCTGCCTCTTCTTAGATCAGTTTAGCGCAGTATGTGTTTTCCTGCTTTACAGATGATTTTGTTGAGTGCTAAAATTCCAGAGTTTTGGCAGAGGGAAACAGATTTGTGTTTGAGATGTCAGTAGCATCTGCTGTTACTTAACTAGTTACAGACCATAATCAGAAGAAAAGAGAGGGTTTAAAGCTTTTTCTAGCCTGGGGAGGTTTGAAATTTTAGTTTCCTATCACCATGCAAAATTCCTCATCATGATCAGGAGAGGCACGTACATCATTCCTTCTTTTAGGGTTGGGCCCCCAAGCAGATACGTTGACAGAAAAAGGGTAACACTTTGGTAGAAAAGAGGAACCTTTCTCTGTCAACTTTATGGAGAAATTGCTATGGTATTTCTCTTCTCATCCGTATCTCCCTCATGACAAAACTTGTGACAGACCTTGGTACTTGGTGTCCAAGTCGTGTATCTATCGCTAGCCACTGTAAATCTGGGCCAGCTCAGTGTTGCTCTGCCTGTACCTGTAGAACTGGGGAGCAATGATTTACAGCTCCACTGTCCTTTGCCTGTTGCCCTTAGGCCAGTAAAGGAAAAGTCCATGTCAGGACAGTCTACCTGACTGCTGTAGTGCACCACTGACTTACCTTTCCTGGGGAAACGAAAAATCAGTAAAAATCCTATTGTCCAGATTTATATTTTTTTTTTTTTTACATATTGATTACTTCCTATCACTTTATTTTTATTCATGAGGTTTCTCAGGAATGCAATGTATCTACACTGAGTGTTGCCTAGAAAAGAATGATTGATGGAATTCTACATTAAATATACTAGACAGTTCGTGAGGTTAAAAGGATAACATAATAAACACATTTCACAAACTCACACTTGCTCAACTGTTTACATTCAGATCTGTAAAGAAACAAAATCTGATTAATGGAGCTACTCTGGTAGTTTTCATATTAACTGATCAAATCCCCTTTTCTAGACACGAATGTCATAACATAACCTAAATGTGTATTTTACAAAGTTGTTGTGATTTTTATAGTGGAATCAGGGTCACTAATGAGCTTCAATTCCATTTGGCCGGCATAAGGCTAGAAACATCCTTTCACAATATGTGTTCTATACTTATCCCTGTCTTCAGTGTGATTAAATTAGTAGAGTTGAATTAAAAGCCACAATGAAATAGAAAAAAAACCCAGTAGGGGCAAAAACATATCAAGGAACCAATTTGCATTTGTAGCAACTGATTTTCCACATATTCAGAAGGATACACATGCTCTAAATCAAATAAGAGATTTCAGGAATGTTGAAAATTAATCAGCTTTCAGAATTTAGTTCTCAAGGGACAAATGGAGAGTTAAAAGTCTGGCCACATCTGCTGATTTCATTGAAATGTATGTACTGTCATATTGTACTGTAACTAATGGAATAAGTCAATGCATCTGGGGAAAAGAATGAAAATAATGTGATTCTCAGCATTATATAGAAGATACACTTTTTGGATGTTTCATTCATGCCTTTTCAAGCTCGTGATCGGGTGAATCTATTTCAGACATGAGCTCTCACATTCTCTGTATAAATAGGAAGAATATTAAGTACAATATTTTCTATTTGATTCTATACTTAGGGTTAAGAAATTGATATGTAATAAGGAATGTGATTAAAAGAAGGGCTTTTTTTTCCATAGACAATTAAATTTTAAAAACTACTGTGGAACAGATGATGAAGGAGTCAGTATTTCAAGCCAATATAGACACGTGAGTTAGGAAATCCAAGCCCATAAACTGAGATAATAGATGCTTTAGAAGCTTTGAAGTTGAAGAATAAAGGAGAGACCGAAGGCACAATGAAATTTAAAATATTTTAACAGAACTATTTTTAAATAGAGTTGCAAAAGAGTTGATGCCATGAACAGGATGATACAGAACTTACCCTTCTCTAAAACTCCTTAAAACGCTTTCAAATGAGATATTTTTGTATTATTACTATTATCATCACCGTTTCCATCATCATCATCTGTAAGAGCTAGATATGTAGTTTAAAATGGAGCAGTTTTACCACCACACTAAAAGTGGAGTTAAGAGTTTGAAAGTACATCCATAGGCTACCTTTTGAGGATGCAAGGTGGTTAAACATAATCTTTGAAAATGGGAATTCGTGCAAATTCTTGCGGTTCACAATGCAAATCTCACGTACCCAGGAGCTTGGTTAGATACACGCACAACAGCGCTTCCCTGTCTTCTCTGGGTAAGGGCAGAGTACATGGCGTTGGCTTGGCGCTGCCCCATCTAAGGTTTATAAAGTCTGATCATTCAGGATCCTTTCTGGCTGCTACACCATAGTTTTGTTTAGACTGTAAATTACTGAAGTTGAATAGTTTCAAGGCCACTCTTATGACTGCCTTCTTCGTATCTTCAGCACTCAAGTGAGGCGCTTTAACCATATAGCGTTTTCTGTCAGCAAGCGTATAATATTACATTTTTTACTACCTTTTTAATATTTCAGAGGTATTTACTACAATCCTTGTGATGGGCCAGTGATACAGAATAACTATGTGTTTGCTTGTAAATTAATCTATTAAGAAATTGGTTGATAGGCCGTGACTGTGAGTGATCGGTGATTTAAATGTTGATCAAAATTTACATGTTTGTGTATTAAACAAGACTTGAAACCAGACAGTTAATAACTAACCAGTAAATGAATAAAGAGAGTACTCCTCCAGAAAGCAGAGTACGTGATTGTGAATCATCACACCTGTGAGTAATGAGAATAATGAATTTTCCTAAAGAGGACCATTCAGTATAAGAGAAGCTGTAACCTATAGGGGTGGAGAAACCTGCAGTGTTAGAGATTCTCTCTTTGGGCTTAGACAGCATAAAACAGTTGTGTTCAAGAAAAAAGTGGTTTTATCTCTCTCTGAGGACTTGAACTGACACCTTTCACTGGCTTTCCCACCTCTGTTTTAAAAGGAATTTAAGGGTGTTTAGGTACCAAGGGCACATGGTGGAAGAAATTTGAATGAAATAAATAATAACTGAGATATTAGATTTCATGTTTTGTTACTGTGTAGATATAATTTTTCAAAGAAGTGGAATGTTATTATTAATCAATTTTAGTAGGGTCATAAAAGCCAAAGAAATGAATTTTCCCTGGATGTCCAGCAGTGGAAACATAATCCTGGATTCCTAACAATTCATGCCAACAACTTCCAGTCTCATGTGTCCTTTATATCAGTTGTAAAATTCTTCTGGAAGAAGATGAAAGGTGCTATATAAATATTAAACTATACATTTGAAAATAGCTTTTCTCTATGTCGTGTGCAATACTCCAGGATAGAGGTTTCTGCCCTACACATGCCCATGCATGAGGGAGATGTCTTGAATGCTGATTTGGTTATTTTCCAAAAGATATAGATTAGCACATTTCTTTATCCAATTTATGTAAAAATAATTCTAATATATTTTGTAGTAAGGCATTTGTATTTGTTGTATGCTAACGTTGTACTACATGAAGAGCATTTCTTAGAGTGCCATGTCCTTAAATTCTTGTAATTCAAAATTATAAACACTGCACAGTCTCCAGAAAAATCACAATATGTGAGCATTGTATGAAATCTCATGAATACAATATCCCATAGGAGCTTTGGCATATTCATTTAAACATGGTATAAAGCTCAAGTGCTAATGAAAATGCACAAAAAAATGGCAGATAATTTTTAAAAGAATAAATTTTGCAAAATGTACATTACATTACACTAGAATGAGATCTAAGATTATCTCTGGAGATAAGCTGTTCACTTTCAGATGGAGACTTTGCGTTCAGATTTCAATGTTATATTCAATGTGCATATCAATATCTGTGTCTGGCATAGGGGTTCTGGCAGGGCAACACAATTATTGAGGGAATCTCAACTGAGTGCTCCTGTCTTACTAATAAAGCTCCATCCTCAACAACGTCTCCTTCTGATCCTTACGTTTTATTGATCTTATCAAAATGATTTCTCCCCTCATTGATAAGATCAATAAAACATAAGGACCATTTTAAGAGACATTTGTCCCTGTCTGCTCATCTCTCTCTGTGATTTATTGCACTTATCAGTCATACTGACAACACTGAAATAAACACTGACCCCAGATAAAAAGAATTCCAAAATATTCCAGGCAAAAGTACTTCCCTATCCTACTTTACAACATAGCAACTCATAAGGGGCAGCAAGCTGCAGCCCAATGTGGCAGCAAGCTGTTGAGAATAGGCTGCAACATGGAAAAACATCTGTAACACCGAGACAGAATGTATGCAAAATTGTAACTTTGAAAGGAAAAATAAGGTTGAAGTAGTTGGCTGAGGAAATTTTGATACTAGACAGGAATCCACAGGAAACATCCTAATTCACCGCTTCAGCATTTTGGGCCACAGCATAAATTTCTTTCTTATGAAAATTTATATAGTAACAGGCTATAGGATGAATTTTCATTTTGATTCTCACTGGATCATTCTGAGGGATTTCCTTAGAGAAAAAAAAGAAAATAGTAGAAAATTCACCCAAAGCTTAATTTACCAGGAACAGTTCAACAAATCTTCCAAAAAAAAATTCCTGAAATGAACAGGTCTGAAGTTGCACTCATGTATAGCCCAGCTGCTAGCATTGCTAGAGGTCAAATATAGTTTGTTTTCAGTATGTTCCCTTGCACAGATATTAGTCTCTGTCTATAATTTTGGCTATGACTCTATTTTCTTAGCTCAGGTTAATCTAACACATCATCTATCTTATTGTTTCTGTAAAAATCCCCAACAACTCACATTTACAAGTAACGGTATTTGAAATCCTTTTCTTTGAGTCAGTTTGTTAAGTTGCTTCAAATTAAACAAAATCAGTGTCTGCTATGTTTTGAATGACCGGTGACAGAACGAGAGGACACGGTCTCAAGCTTCGCCAGGGGAGGTTTAGGCTTGACATTAGGAAGAAGTTCTTCACTGAGAGGGTGATTGGCCACTGGAATGCTCTGCCCGGGGAGGTGGTGGAGTCACCATCCCTGGAGGTGTTTAAAGGGAGATTGGGTGAGGCACTTAGTGCCACGGTTTAGATGATGAGTAGGTGTTGGTGCTGGGTCATAGGTTGGAACTCGATGATCTCAGAGGTCTTTTCCAACCTTAAGATACTGTGACACTGTGCGAATAGAGTAAATTTATTTATATAAAATTGTATGTTATTTTGCATTAAAAACAGTAAGCCACATCCTTAACCTCTGTAAAACCTTACAGATCCATGGAAGACACACTGGTTTCTGCTATCAGAGAGTCTTGTGTGACAGACTGATTACAAGACCCAGATTAGGTTTTGATATCTCACTTATTAAAGACAACTGCTTTCAGACAAGCAGAGTCAGAGAATGGGTGTTTTTATGAATGAAGGAGCACTTGGGAGCCTCTCATTCTTGATTTAACTGAATCTACCCTTTGCTGCTGATTTTCAGGTGATACTGGGTTTAAATTTATGGTGCTTAAGATCAGGCTTAATTTCAGGTTCAAAAAGAAATGTGGATTTGAGGCACAGCGTATAGGTCTCATCTATGAGTGCAGATGCCTGCTGTGTAGAGATCTGCATATCACCCAGTCATCCTGAGCCTTCTTGCACATGAATAAGCCAGACCAGAATCTCTCAGGCATTGAGCATTCAACCTGAAGCAGGCATTTGAGATAAGGCTGATGGAACATGCTCTAACAGAGCTCACATATCTTCCCATAATTATACCTGGAGCCTGGAGTGCCTAGATCAGCTGTAGGTCACTGGTTGATATCCTGAGCTTGGCAAGATGCAACCTGTATTGATGACCCCAAGGCTAAATGTCTGTTATTGTGTCTAAGAGCAGAAATCACTGTGAGACATCACTTATCTGTTTTATACAGTCCTCTAGCTCTTCCAGTACAGCATACGGGAGAGAGACTTGCCATGCCACAGGCCACAGCCACTGTTCATGGTGTGTGAACTCGACCGCTTGACATGCAGGGGAATACCTGAAGATCTCACTCCAGGTTAGGTGTTCTTGTGTTATGAGAATACAGAGTCTGGAACTGGTCCTTGTGCTTTTGTTTGGTACCTTAATTCCTCTTAAAATTAGAGGAACTCCCTTTTTTTCCTCACACAATGGTTAGAGCACCAACATAGGAAAGGAGGGCATTAAGATATCCACATGGGTATGTTGGGAAGTTGGCTCAGAGAGCAAAGACACGGAGGAGCTGTGCAAGTCAGGGTCAGAGGATTATACGGCCATTAGGCCAGGGATAGAACTTGTCAAGGCAGCATAACTTGGCAAGTCGGCAAAACCAGTCTGCCCTTGAGAAAGAGATAAACAACTAAAGAGGAGCTGAGATCCAGGCAAAATAACATAGAAGCTGTAACTGAAAGTAGGAGGGATATGTTAAGGCTGCTTTTTTAACTTGGCCAATAAGATAATGACTGGTAGGCATAATTAACTGGTTGTGTCTATAAGTGATGGCTTGGAGCAATAAAAGAGAGCTTGCTATATCACCCCTATGGAGTTGACTGCCTGCTTTCCTGCGCCGATCTGAAAAAGGATTACCCTTGGACCAGCAGAGGGGCCCCCTCTGTGTGGGTACTTCTCACATGTGAAGAAGGGCAGGTGAAAATGAATATTGGGTTTTAAACTTGTTGAAGTTGAGTTACCATAAATCTAGGAATGAAAAACTGACTTGCTCAGGGAAAGAGCCTGGCACAGCCTGGTACAAGTTTTAGATTTGTGGCTCCCTAATATACTTGTAGATCCAACAGCAACTGGAGAGAAATTAGTATTTCCATACAACAAACTGTACCTTAACATCTATCCAGCTTCCCACATACATCCCAGCTGGAGGACTTTTGGCAATGTGTTATGATTTCAATGTACCAGCTCACACCAGCTGAGCATTTTCACTTTGAGCTGATTCAGCTTGCAGACAGGAAACCAGAAGGAAGTGGCAAGCTCTTAGAAGAAGCTTTGAAGGAGAGTCAGCATCTGGAACTGTTGTCTCTAAATTATTTGAATAATGAAAAAAAATTACAATAATATCATGGCAAGAGTAAGGGTGATGTCTTTCAAGATACGAGACCATGCTGCTGGATATGTCATGCTTAGCTCTTGACTAGTTGTTATATCCTTGTAAGCAAATGAATTTAGTGAGCTCACTAGCTTCCTGTCGGTGGCCCCGTTGTTCTACCTTCTTCACGGTTAGATTTCCACTTGTCCCCTGTTTTTTCATGTAACTGTCCTGTAGCTGTATGCAACTTTCTTACCCCCTGCATGTGCCTTCATTCTGATGTCTCGCCTTACCTCCTTTGTCTCCAGGCTTTGGTTGTGACGTCCAGCGGGTGTCAGTTCACAAAGGCCTGAAGAAAATCTGCTACTTAAAATCAAAATACGCGCTTGTCAAAGGAGCTAAACTATAAAGTAAAAAAGATTTTTTTAATCTTATATTGTTGCCTTCTCATCAATGCATAAAAAAAGAAAATAAATTCTTCCCTCTCTATGCTGGCATAACGCATTGCTGGAGCTTCTTGTTAACCGCGCTTTTGTAATTTTAAACCATTCAGAAGCTGCCTCATTGACTTTCAATCTCTGCTCCTGCCAGAGGCTGCTGCCTTCTGGTGCCTTGTCTATAGCTTTTAAGAGTCTCTCTTCAAGAGCTTTTGGGACTGTTACTGCTGCTGAGCCGAGCTTACAGCTCTGTTACCGTGCCAGCAGCCTCTGCACTGTAGTGGCAAGTGTAAGTAAGGGTTCTTGTGTATAACTGGTTCATCCATGTATCTGATTTGCCTAGAATTTTCAATTGTAATTGAATCTGTCTCTATTCAGGTAAATTAAACTTTAAAGCTCTCATTTAATAAGAAAAGAAAAACTTAAAAAAGAATCTGTGCTACCTTTCTCTAACTACCTCTACATAAGAGTTTCCCTTAAAATCTGGAAATGGACCTCAGTGTATGTGATAGAGAAGCTGCCTTAAGATTTTTGTGCACAAATCCTGTATGTTTTCTGTGGTGTAGAATGTACAGGGATGAAATCAAGCCCTGCTCTTTGTGCAACTCCTACTGTTCCCAGTGCTGATCTTCAACCGGGTGTCTAAAACTGGATTTGAGCCTGTGTAAATGTGGGATTTGCTGATACGTGTATTTCTCCATCACTCTTTCTATGAAAGCACTATTAAAAAGAGAAGAATTCTAAATTCTCCAATTTTACATAATCAAAATAGAATGGTGCAAATTATCGTCATATTTTTCCTAGATACTGAATTTACCAGATCCTGAGATTAAAGGCAATACTCTATAACACTCTATATGTTATTTTTATATATATTTTCTGAACTTTATTACAAACCACATAAAACCCAACAGAAGTCAGATTTAATATTTAAACCATCAACTCTTTAAAATCCTTCACAACTTTAATTACATTTTACTATAATTTTTTCTGTTTGGAGTGGATACAATGTCTCCATAAACCACACATGTAGAATTTTAGAAAACATTTTCATTACATTATAACTGCAGCAAAAGACTTTTTTTCATTTTAAAAATTAAATCCAGCTTTTATTTAGTTTCTAAATATTAAAAAGGAAAGCATTACTAAATAGAGTAACTAAATAAAACAATATAATTTTATTTTACAGAGTATTTTCTATTAAAAAATAATTTCAAACGCTTTTACAGACTTTGATAACAAGCTCAGACCTGAGTCCTGCTTCCATTTATAAAGACGATAGTGTTGTATTAGTATGTGTGCTTGAAAGGAATGAGTGAGTTATAAATTTTTAAGATGTTTATCTATACTAGGCTTCTGTGGATGCTTCCCCTTTCTCTCTGCTAAGCTCTGGCACTGACTCCCCTTTGGACATCACAGTCCCTCTGGGAACTGACCCTGGCTGGCTCTTCCAGTGTCCTCACAGTGCCGTCCACTTTTGCGATTGGTTCCCATTCAGCTTATTCCTAGAAGAGAAAACACCTGATGTGAAGTCACAAGCTTTTCCACGCATTTGTGAAAAAGTTGCAGCTCTCATTTTCTTGCAGCTAAAGGGAGCATACATTTCTCAGAGGAAGCATTTTTTTGCAAGGACTCTGGGGAGCGTGTTAGTGCTGACTCATCTGAAAGAGTATCCTTTATGGTTTTGCAACCCTTCACACCTAAGCCAGCTCCTGAAAGTAAAAGACTTGCCAAATATCCTGCTTATAACACCTGTAAACAGCAACACCAAAATTCTTCATCTTGCAAGCAACGTAACCTTCCAGAAATACAGAAGAATCTGATCATAATGGTTTCATATTATTTTAATTCTTTTCAAATATTAAGTTTTTCTCTCTATCATTATTTATCAAACCCCTCTACTAACAAGCCATGAGCTAGTACTTAGCTTGTCAAGGAAACGTCTAAAAGGACCCTGCCAGTGCTGGAGATTATCCTTGCTTGCCAGAAATTTTAGGAAGCGCAAGCCAAATTCTAGAAATGTCTGCAATAGACACTGAGTCACCTCTTGTAAAATAAACATCACTGAATTTTGCATTATTTCTGACCTCCAGATTAGAGTACCAGACAAATATGGCTTAAAAAAACCCAAAGGCAAATGGCTTAGGCTAGAGTCTCTACTCCTTAATAAATGGGATGGCTGTGGTGTGGAAAGGAAGAGAGAAAGGAAAGAAGTCCTGAGGATTCAGGAAGTATAATTCTATTATTGGAGTTTAACTCTTTGTTATTTGATCACTAGAAAGCAAAGCATCAGATTAATTTGAAATTAAACCAAGGAACGGATAGATCCATGCAGAAGGATAGTCTCCGATAAATGTAGGAACTTGGAGCTTATAGTGAAGAAGCAGCACCACTGTAGGAAAAGGGTGGAAAAACCTGCTGAAGAAAGGCACAGCTTGCACTCTTTTTGCATACTCTGAAGCCTGAGGTCCTAAATCCAGGTGTGCAGGGAGTTGAGTGTTACAGCACATCTGTCCACTTAAGAAAACAAGACAACCTGAGCAGAACTAAAAGGACTGGAAGGACAGAAAGGAACAGAGACAAATGAACAGATGAAATTTTAGAAAAAGTATCTGATGCCATCTGAAAAGGAAGAAGATGATAATTTAGGCGAGATACAAGGCTTAGGGAAAGCGTCTAAGATAGCGTTATTCAAATTGTAGTTTTAAATCATATTTTACTATTTTCTACTAGATAAGTGTGAGCTGCAATCACAAGAGAAAATTAATAATCCTAATTGCATCTAATTTGTACCATCCTGCTAAATCCAGAGCATAATGAGCTTGGATTTGAAACTCAGGAACCAGAGCATCTTTTAATTGTAAAGTTACTTGAGGGGCTTTTAATTCTTGAGCTTTCACCTTTCAGCACTGTGGAGCTTCATTATTAAATAAACTATAGTCTGAGAGTAAATGTAATACAGAAAGGAATGAAAGCAGTATACATTATTTCTGTCAAAAACAGTGTGCTAAGAAAATTAGTTGATTTGTTACTATTTGTCCTCAAAAACCAGAGCATCCTCCTAAAGCTTTCATTTAAGAAATGAACTGTATTTGAGTTGTGGGTTATTTGAAGTGTTTTCCAATTGGAGGAAAACTATTCCAGCCACATAGTAACAGCCCAAACATAAAGAATGTCTAAAGATGGGTAAACCAAGAAATATTATGAACATCTACCCACAATGAGCAACTCCACCCACTCCCCACATAGGAGCTCTCATTTATGTTATAGAACTAGAGGGAGAAAAAAAGCAAATAGACATTCCATGACTGTGCTTTTAAACCAGGTACAGATGAGCTGAAACCACAACCTGTCTCACAGGAAGAGGACACTACATGCCCTTCTTCTGCTTTAAATTTTTGCTATGTGTTATTACTGTGCGTGATGTGTCACACAACTGTCAATATATGGAAGCTACTGAGTTTGCAACAGGCACATTTGAATATTTACAACCCACGCTTGGAAATTCACCTTTACTCAAAAGAAAGAAAAAGACATACGTGACAGACATCCTGCTTGCACAGTATGACTTGTACTTTTCTCAATGACTGCAAAAAATTTTAACAGATAGTGTGAGCTTCTACGCCTCATAGACTGGGGTATAGGAGTCTGGGAAGTTTTCAACAGAAGGTTTTTTACAAGAAATCACAAGCTTGTAGAAATTTATGAAGTTGGAATTTAGAAATCAGCATTTTATTTCTTTTTTTTTTTTTTTCAAAATAATTTCCTAAAAATATCTTTCAGGTAGCTATAAAGGAGGAAGTTTCAGAGGGGAAAAGAAAAGATATAATGCAAGTAGGCAAGTCCAATTGAGCTGAACGTGACGTCTGGCCTGCAGGGGGATTTGAACTTGTGTCTTCCACAGCCCACACTGGTATTTCCTTTGAATCCTGCTCTTATTCTTCCTGTAGACCAATGAATAAGTAATTATCCTCATACATGATCATCTCCCACAGACAACTTTGATGTATACCGTTAACTTAGTCTGGGAGAGCTTTAGTGTTTGTTCTGTCTGTTGAAGAATGCTTGTTGAAGAATCTATCTTACACACAGAGCGTTTGCTCTTTGTCATGTTCTCTGATTCATTTTCACCAGCTAACGTGATAGATTAACGATGTATCAACACTCCCTCCGCAGGGAGCTGACTGTGGATTTTAGCCGTTCTGAGCTAGTGCCCTAGACAACGAGCACTTCTGATCCTGTACAGCGGGGAGAAGGGGGGAGAAATGACAGAGAACAAAAAAGGTCAGTTTTGCTTTGAAGCAAAAGAGGAAAAACACTTAAAAGCCTGAAAATCCCTGAAGGGGGGAGAAACCCCCACATTTAGTGTCAATTAGCTGTTCAGTGAATTACATAGTATTTAGATTAACCCTTTTTACATAATACAATAGCACTTGAATTTGACTGAGTATTCCAATAATGGTCTTTTTAATTACTTAAATTGCAAATCTAACATTATTTTATTGCACCTAGTACTTCCTTATTTATTGCATGGGAGCTACCATTTGTTGTCTCTAATTTTAAATTACATGATACGTACATTGAAAATTTCATCACATCAATGAGTTACTTTCTATCACTGCTTTCCCACAGAGCGAGTCCTCCCGTAGGCTCTTGCTTTCTCGCTGCAGCCTGTAGAAGATGCGAGGCATTCAAGTCCAGCTGTCATGAGTTTCCTTCTTCGCTGGGCAAGTTAGCTCTGTAGTTTAACTTGTGTCACTCCTTCTATAATAAGATTAAAAGAGTGAAGACATGGCATATTTTTGCTATGTGTATATGAGCTATTTAAGATTTATATCGATCATAAATTTTATTTAAATAAGAAAGGTTTCATAGACTCAGATCCTCTGCAGAAGATCCACTGCAGGAATTTTCCTTTACCCATCTCTTAAGTAATTCAAACCACTCTTGTAGTGTCACCTCTAAGACAGGATAACTCAAGTGAAGAATCTTTCTTAAAAACAGCACTTAATAATTTAGGGTTCAGGCATGCGTGATTCTATTCCTCCAGGCACTTTCCACAAGTGGAGTGTTAAGCCTGGCATCCAACATGACGTTTGTATTAGTGATCATATCCTTCAAGTAAATAAGGAGAGTCTTCTTTCATGTCAGTGTTACACTAGAAACTAGTGATAGTTTGCACTGTAGTCCCAGTGCACATGCCTCAGAGGTGGAGGGATCTCCGTGCCTCTTGGTGCATGCCTGCTCTGTGCAACAGACACTGGAGTTATTGCCATCCAGGACTTCTCTTGAACAGGAAAAAGCCCAAATCTGCCCTTATGGCACTGTAGCTAAGAAGTCCCACCTTCATGATGGGACAGTGCTCAACAGAGTGGGCGCGTCATCGTACTCCCACAACCACGTTGTCATTTCAAGCTAGCTCTGCAGTTCCACGCTTTCTAGATGGAGAAGGATGGTCTTAATACATTCTTACAGTGCTCTATTGCTGAGCATGAGCACATGCTTCATTTTTAACTTTTGGTATACACCCTCAGTCTGCCGTAGCTTTCACATTTATATCTTGTAAAAGAGTTATTGAACAGCAATCCTTACACAGATGTAGAAGACATTGCACTAACTCTACTGATTCATTTTTTCCAGTATAATTCAACATCTGAGCTACATAACATTTTTGACATGAGACTATAGTTATGTTTTTGTCTGTGAAAGACCTCTAATGAAAAATGAAAATATAAGCCATATTTGTCTCAAATGTATATAATTTAAGGTCAGAAGTGAAGGACTGTCCTCATCTAATCCAAAATCCTGAGTAACGTGGGTCATAGAATTTTAACCTGTAATTTTCTCACTGGTTTATTCAATGCGTTTTTACAGGAATAATAAGAGCTTATTTGTATGAAGAGTTTTAAGAAATTTAGCCAGTTCCATTTCTCCCAGAATTGCCAAGGAGATGTGTGTATGTTAACTCTTTCCTATTTAAATGTTTTCCTAAGAATAAAATATACAAAGTATAATCAAAGCTTGCTGAAATTCTTCTACAGTCTATAGGTCCTCAATATAACAAACTAGTCAAAGCTGTGTCGTGTTCAGAAAAGGCTCAGTTTATCCTGGAAAAGAAAAATTGTTAACTTGTTCTATAAGGTAAAGACGGAAAGAATGTCTACTGTCACAAAATAGTAAGCCTGCTTAATAAGCAGTCACTCATCAGAATAAACACTAAAATTAGTGTTAATATTTTAATTTTATTATGTGAGAGGAATTACATGGAAAAGTTTAGAAGAGATTGGAGACAAAAACCTGAGTCAATGTGAATGTCTCATTTCAAATAAGTTGTTCAATGACCTGATTTGATGGTCTTTTCTTGTAGCATACAAAATGTTAAATAGGTGGTGGTTTTATATTTGGGTTTTTTCATATTTATTTCTGTATACACAGAAAGAAAATTCAGCTGCAAAGGATTTGGCTTAAATTGCCTGCATTACCTATTACATTGTGTATCCTTGATGGTTTGAAGCTTGGTGACTGGAACTGAATTAATATTTGACTGACTGAAAGTGAGGAATATTTAACCTATAATTATTGATAATTTACAAAGAAAGTAAGTGCTGTGTTAATAAATTTTAGTAAGTGCAGGCTGCTTGATCTGGACAATGTAGCCTTGTATTTACAGTGCTATACTGAAAGGTCACTCTGGGTCAATCACCTTTTCTCTCTCTTTCCTTCTGTACCCCAGACATCTCATTTATTAAGGAGTAGTCTCTAGCTTAAGCCATTTCCCTTTGTTTTTTGGAGGAGTATCTATACTGGTACTCTAACCTGGAGGTCAGAAGTACCACAAAGAACTGTGACATTTATTTTACAGGAGGTGGCTCAAACAGTGTCTATTGCATGCATGAAATACGAGGTCTGACATGAAAAAAAGCCTACAAGACTAATCTTGTAGCTCAGGAACGTAGACTGGGAGAGGAGAGACAAAAAGCTGGTTATGGAACATGTTCTAAGCTGTCACAGTAAGACAAGGCTGAGCTCTATTTCTTCAAACAATATGGGTGGATACATGTTCAAACGGAGAAGTTTTCTTACCCTTGGTCATAAAATATTGCTGTGCGAGAGTGAACAGTAAGTGAGAATGAAGATTTTTATTGTTGGCTGATGCTTACGGTGAAGAATGGACATCTTGTGCACACGTTTTTGAATAGCACAAACTATCTTCAGAAGACAGAGAAAGTGTGAAAGAGGCAGATCACCCAGGCCAGCGGTTGCTGATGACAAGTCTGAACAAGTGAGAGATATGATTAAAAATGACAGAAGCAGTTGAGCAGTAGCTAAGAAAGTTCATTTGGGCAGAGAAAGTGTCTGATGTATTGTAACATAAGAATTTAACTTGAAAAAGACCTGTGCAAAAATGGTTCAAAAAATGCTGTCAGATGAACAAAAAGAACATCACAATGAGTTGTGTTTGGACCTTTTGCAATGCACTGAGGATGAATCAAATGTGTTGAATTCAGTAACTGCTTGTGATGAAACTTGGATATTTATTTGTGATCCAGAAATCAACCAACAATTGGTGCAGTGGAAGTCACAGTATCACAGTATCATAAGGTTGGAAGAGACCTTTGAGATCATCGAGTCCAACCTATGGCCCAACACCTACACCTACTCCTACTTGTCAGTTACACCATGGCACTAAGAGCCTCATCCAAATTCTCTTTGAACACCTCCAGGGATGGTGACTCCACCACCTCCCTAGGCAGAGCATTCCAGTGAACAATTACCCTCTCAGTGAAGAACTTCTTCGTCAGCAACATCTCTCCAAGACCAAAAAAGCCATGCATGAGTTCTGGACAGAAATTTTCTAGGAAGTACAAGACCAAGCTTTATTCTCTTGCCTAGGAGCTGGCTTCCTACCTATTTGAATCTGCTCTAGAAATCATGGAGTCATAATTCTGAGCTTCAATCAGATTACAATGAAGTCAAACAGTGGTTTGGAGATACGTTACACATTGTTGGTAAACAAATGATTCAGTGCTTTTATGGAAAAGGTTTTGCACAATAAGGAGCACACTAAGGAAAAATGTTAATTTGATTTATCAAAGTCTGTTCAGCCCAATTTACAAGGACTGGGCCATTAAACAGCAAGAATGAAGACTACATATAACAATATAAATCATAATTATATATAATCATTTGCATCACTGAGACTCTCAGATACAACTAATGAGATAAGCTGCACTCTACTTTGAGGATGATGAGTTTCAAATTGCTAAACTAATAGCCAAACAGTTTTTAAAGACTGTGTTTAAATTTTTAATGCATCCATGATTGCTACATAAAAAAGCATAGTAAGAAATAAAATCAGTCCTATTTAGGGTGTTCTCAAAATCACTCTGTACATTTATTCACAGACACTGTGAAGGTTATTGCCAAAGATTAAAACAAACAACCAAAAAAATACAAAACGGCCAAAAAAAAGCTTTTAAATTTTCTTTTCATGAACTTTCTTAGTCAGCTGTTAATAAAAATGTATAATAATATAATATAATTATGTTATATATAATATATATTATATTTATTATTAATATAATATAATTATATTATTATAAATACAAAAATAATAATAACTTTTAAAAAAATTCCAGTCAAGTAATGCAGCTATAGTTGGTATATTACTATGGGTAGAGAGAAATCAAGGAATATAACTATTAAACTAAGGTAAGGGACAAGGTTTTGAGAATCTTTTATTATTATTATTTTTAAAAAGTGAAAATCTGAATGATATATTTATTTTTTAAATTTCCTTTTTTTTTGAACAAACAGATAAAAGCTGTAAAAGTCTCGTCAGCTCTGTCTTAAATGAAATACTTCATTAAGCAACAAGTATTGTTTTTCTTGTTCCCTCTTTGAACCTCTCAACTCTTAGCAAAGACGCAAATATAGCAAAGAATATCGTAGTATATATTGTCTTGATAATAAAAGGTTCGGGGAAGGACAAGGGCTGAGAAAGAAGGTGGGAAGGAGAGCGAGTTGTTAAATATTTTACCTGACTCTCAAGTGCCACAAGTGTTCATGTATAGTCTGTGGCATTCCCTTTCCTTCAGTCTCAGAAAGAAAAAGGTGTATTTTTAATTTTGACCACACAGTTAAATCCCACTCAAGTCAACAAAACCAGAGTATAAACTGGAGCTTTAGCGAAGCTGAACAGTGAAAAATAGTTCTGGGTTCAGCTGGGTATTTGCCACAGTATGAAAAACCAGTCAGGTTTCTCCTTAGACATTGTCCATCTCCTGTTATTCTTGTAACATCCACAGGACCTGGAGGCTAAAAGTTAAGCATCTCTTGCAAAGGGTAATCTCAGCCAGCTCTTCTTGACAGGATTTTGATGCAGAGCAGAAAAAGGCAAGTCAGGTTGGGGAGATTCTCTACATCTGTTTTGAGCAATTAATTCCCTAGAGGCAATTGTACTCACATGCAACTAATTTTGCAGTGTGCTAGCTACGATGTGATTGAGTGAGCAGACTGGAAATCAAGAAACCTGGTATTTGTTTTGTGAAAACAAATGAAGAGGCCATTAACCTCCCAACAGAACTGATTACTGTATATGTTTTAAAAGAATTAGTTCTTTCTTTTCCCAGGCTTGAGAACTATGCAACAGCTTTAGTGACAATCAAGATGCTGCTGCTTGTCAACACTAAGCAAAGACAGATTATTGAGATGAAGTAATGACAACCCTCCAAACATAAACATGAAACCTAACCCTATAAACTCTCGTAGCCTCCCTTGGTATCAATCAGCTGTAGGTTAGGTTCCTTTTCTCAGAGACAAATTGGATCAAGATCTAATTCAGAGAGCATTAAGATAATATCTTACTGAAATAAATGAAATCCTCTGTTAGACGTTAGTGTCTATTGGGACTTGAATAAAGACTGCCCAAGTCCTTGTATTCCTAGAGTATACGGGATCGCACCAAAAAAATCAATTCTATTGCTATGTTTTCAGGTTTACTTCATTTTATCAGATTGTATGTGCAACTACTTTATAATTCCACTGCCAGTGTACATACATGAATGACAGTTTTGCTTTAGATATATTTGCTTTTGTACATCAGTACAGATATTTCACAACACAAAATTCGGAAACATTGATTTCTTCTGTGTTAGACAATAAAAAACGAATCCAATATGCTTGAGGTGTCCCCCTAGAAAAGAAATTTGGGATGAACATCGTTCACTTATTTGGAGAAGCTTTGTAATGCTGGCTGCAGACAAACCTGTAGAGAGGTGCCCTCGTAAACTTTCTAACACCTGGCCTCTCCACCTTACACAGCTCTTCACCTTCAGGCCCTCTTCTCTTTACTTTGAAGTTTTTCTGTTTTGATCAACAAGTGTAGAATCCATCAGCTATGCCTATCTCTAACCCAAATACTAATTGAACCTACTGCTTCCAAACGGCAGGGTAAAATAAAGAAAATATTTATTTTTGTGACAGCACAACATTAAAATTATATTTTAAGACCTGAATATGTCTCCTCTAGTCAGTGTTTCTCCACTAATCATGAAGAAATTGTGACTGGGATGTAAAGATATATGGATGAGGTCATTTGAATGTCAAAATAATATAAATTATTATTGCTGCTTTTTAAAATTTTTACCTGCTCTAAAGAGACTGAGATGAGCCTTATTTTTCTTAGCTGAAATACTCAGGGATTTGCAAGTCATCGAGTCGTAGAAATAACAGTATCTGTTGTTCTAAGCAGATATGCTTCTTGAGCCCTCTTTCCCCGTGGAGCTCTTTTATGGCCAAATCTAATGACTGATTGCTTCCACAGTGACCTTCAAAAGACACCACACAGCCTTTTCTCTTCAGCCCTCAAATCCAGGAAGATTTACTCTTTCTCCACCTCCCCAAGCCTCTTACTGATTATTGAAAAAGAAATATTTTTATTTCTTCAAGTCAGGGTTAATTTTGTATTATTGATATAATGAAGTGATTTCCAAAGAGCTTTTCCAAAGAGCTTTTCCAATTGTTTCAGGGGTATTTTAGCCCTTGTTCTGATGACACTTTACATTCCACGTCTGGGCACATGGAGAAGAATTTATGTAACACTTCACTTGGCCATGGGTTAACTGCCCTGGCTGGTGGTATGAAAGAATAGAACTGTTTCAGGTATTGCCATAAATTGATCATCCCTTTGCCCTGAAAGAACATGAAAAGGCAGATGATTTGTAAAGTTTGTCTGGGTGGATCTACCCTCAGATGGACAGCCACTGCTCAAGACTGAATAGCTTAGCTTTAAGCAAGCATAACCAGGATGATTCTAAGTGATATCTGGCCACAAAAAGTGAGTTATGAAAATTCACTTTCATTTAAAGAACATCATCATTGGAAAGGAACTCCATGCTGAAAATTCCATCTTAGGAAAATATTGTGAAAAGTGAAGAGACATAGTGAAAATACAAGATTAAGAGATAGGGAATCAGTGGCAAGCACTGATAAGTAGATTACTGCACCATTTAAAAATCATTTTCATGTTTTACGGTTTTTCTCACTTGGAATACATCATCTCACTGCATGCTAAATTCCACCAACGATTACCACAATGAACTCATGGTGTCTGTTCGTATCAATGGACTATAAGTTCTCATAAAAATTAAAGCATACAGAGCTCTTAAAATAAAATAGAATGGGAAAAGAAACATTGGATAAAGTCCAACTTAGCAATTTATTAATTTTTTATGTTAAAAATGGGAATGCACTTTACGATCCCTCTGGGTACAACAGTTCTTAAACCCTGTGAATTTTAATATGAGACTATGAAACCATACAGATTTGAGTAAGATTTATGAACAATGTACAGTTTAAATCATTGCCTACACATAGCAAAAAAACCCATCTCATCACTAGTTTCTTCTCACCCTGAACCTTCCCATTAAATCTTGCAAACCTGATAAAAAAGCCTCGGAGGATGTCACAAGTTTAAACAGTTTTCTATCACCGGGTCAATAAGATTTCATGTTTTTTCAGACAATTTTATGATTTACACTTCTCACATTCCAGTCTGGTTCTGACTGTAACAAGGTCCCTGCGACTGTCACATCCATGAGTCACATTATTAATCCATTGCCAGACTCTGTTTGAACTGCTACATTTATAAAGGAGTCAGCATGAAACTCTTATTTTTTTGCAGACTTTCTGCTAGATCCTTAGTGAGTGTAAACTAAAGAAGTTCAATAGACTTCAACACAATTCCAGCCAAGAACAGCCACTGATAGTCCCTCGGTGCTTATCTCCACTGCTGTTGACTTATTAGGTGTCTAAATAGCAGTAGCATTTAAGTATAAGAGTCACAGAACATGTATTTTATAGACACGGCAGAAAAACATTTGAAGATGGCAATGACAACGGAATGCTTCTAGTGGGCTGGTTCAGACATAAATCTTAACAAGCTTACTACATTCAAGCATACACTTTACTAATCAGTTTTTCCAAAGTTGTCTTATTACTCTCTGTACAAGCCATCTACAGCAAGCCACTTAATAACAGTTTTACTCAAGATGGCACAGATCTAGAGGCACGGAATCTGACTCACGTATGGAAAGGATCAAAATCCTTACTGGAAGCTGGCAGGCACAAATAGTAGCCTAAAAATTTAGGTCAAGAATTGTGTTACAGTATGTGAACAGCATAATTGTATTACAAAAGTCTTTTAAATTTTGAACAGTTTTTACTAATAGGCTGCTGAAGACTGACTCATAGACCACTTCCTTTTGCATAATATGGCATTAAGTAACAACAAAATCATTGTTCTTTATAAGGAGAGTTCACACTTGATTACAGCATAGGAAATAATAAATGCACTCAGACAAAACAGAGACAGTAAGAAAGTCACAAGACAAAATTTACTAAAACATACTACCAGCTTAACAACTAGTTTCATTCACTGTCATAACAAGATAGTTTAAGGAGGGATTTTAAGGAAGACAGCTGTTTGACTGTTAAACGAAAGATGACGGGTATGAGGGTGAAAAAAATCAAGTCGCTTTAAAATTCATGAAGTTTGAAAAAACTGTTGTTGAAAAGTGATAATAAGGTTGCAGATGAAGTTGGTGTTTCAGTATTGAATAAGAGATGAAGAATACTTAAGGCAAGCTAGTGTGACAATCCATATGGCAAAGGAAGTTACAAGTAAGGTAAAAGGTGCATGGAACATCACAAGCTGTCATAGTAGATTTGGTTTATAAGAATAAATTTTTCAAAGCCAGACAACAGGGGTTTTTTTATAATAGAAATGTAAGATGATGAAAAAGTGGACAAGAACTTTAGCTGAAGATAGGTAGGAAGGAATATATCCTAGACTAGTTATATTGGAGGAATTTGATCACATTTCTATCGTTGAGATGCGGTGATCTGGTGTAGAAGTTACTGTGTCTATGACCAGGCAAGGTCACCATTCTGACTGTTAACATGATTGAGGAAGGCAAGGTTGAAGGGAGGAAATCAGAAAGACAGCATCAAGCTTAAGGAGGACACGAAACTACAAGCTACCCTTTTGGAAAATGGAACTGAATTCGTATTTGGACAAAGAATTACTTAAATACAGAACGCACAGTGAGAGGAAAATGGAATAAAGGGATCTGGAAGATTGTTCACAGAGAATGGAAACGAAAAGAGATCCTCTAAAGTACAGAGGAAGAATCAAATAGAAAAAAAGGCGAGAAAGGCTAAATTCCCAAAACCCAAATGAGGACAAGTTTTCAATAAAAGTAGAGATAAAAGTACTGAAGAGACTGACACAACATCAAAGAGAAGGACATAATATTAGTTGAAAGACTCCAGAGAGGTTATGAAGGTTGTGTTTAAAATTTAGAGAGGCTGTGGAGTCACTAGCTTGGAGATATCTAAAAGCCATCTTGACATTGGCCAGGGCAACTGGCTAGAGGTGGCCTTCCTTGACCAGGAGAAGCAGACCAGAGAGTCTGGAGGTCCCTTCCAACCTCAAACATTCTGTGATTCTGTGAAACTTTGTTTATGAATATTTGAGGAAAAAATATGGAAATGGTCTTCAGGGACTGAAAAATGCACTTTGCCTGAGAGAAACGAGGGTGGATTTGGTGGATGTGACCCCATAAAATGAGGGTTAATAACAGTGGAATTTAATTTTTTGTAAAAAGACAGTAAAAACACATTTAAATGATGACTTAAAGGTTAATTAAAAGAAAAAGAGAGCAGAGAAGAAAATGAATGGTCAACTTATAAGACTGGAAAGACTAAGATCACTGGAAGAACAAAAGAGGACTAGGGAGAGTAATGAATGAGAAATATCTACATATATCAAGGGGGACAAGGAGGAGACGAGCTCTACGTGTATGCCTGTGTGGAAGTCTTGCTATATATTTTATGCTCTCCGATGGAGTGAGTCAATTGCAGAAGGATGCTGGCGTAGAGACTTTAAATCTAAAATTGTTTGTATATTTAGGATGTCCTACACTTGATTTTTGAGTTGCAGTACTCAAAAGCCATTTGCATTCAGATGTAATTTTTACCTTTTGACTTGCAAGGTACAAGTCCGCATTTAAGCCATTCACTCTAGGCTACCTTCACAAAAAGTGAAGAGAAGTAGGTACATCTAAGGAACATATTTACATATACATATACACATGCATACTATTTATATTAAGAATACTTCTCTATTCCAGTAGTGACAGTGGAACCCAAAACTCCCTCGATTGCATCCCCTCTAACATCTGCTTGCTGTTTCATACACACACTTTTGGGAAAAAGTTCTTTGAACTTATTCACCTCTCTAACTACGTGGTTAGCCTGGGGAGTATGGAAAAACCTAGTTTTGTGCAAGAGGCCTTGGCTGGGGATGATTTCAAATAAACACGAATTATGACAGTTAAAAGAACCACAATATAATCCACCCTTCCTCCTGGGTTGTATTTATCATTACTCCCTCTGTATGGGTCCAAACTCAGTTTTAAAAAGGAAGTTTATGAAAATGCGGATACTGATGTTCTAAGCCTGTTTGTATTTGTGCTGCACCACTTACATCCTTGGCAGGATGGCTCAGCATGACTCTTAACATTGGTACAATATACACAGCCAATTTATTTCGCTTTATTTAGACTGGAATGGCTCTAAGAATCTTTTAGCTGGCGACCTGGAAGAAACCTGAAACTATTGAAGCAGGTTTGGATTGCCAGACTAGCAGGCTACTGCCAGACATCGTTGACTCTCTTCCGCAATATGGTCTCAGGTTGTTTGCGTTGGCTCTTTTGCTAGGAGAGCTGTCGTCTGGCCATTCCCACCAGATTTCCTTCACCAAAGCAGCAGTCGAACCCTCAGCTTTCAGCATTTACAAAGCACTGTTGTTTTCTCTTTAGGAGTGAGGAATAGAGTTGAAAGCTTCGACTGGCATTCTTCACCCTGACATGGTGTAGAGGCACCTCACCTCATTAGCTCAGTATCTGCCAACACACTGGCATATTGCACGGAAATGCTTCTTACTTCCAAAGTAGCCTAAAGCAAGAGCAAGAAAAAAATATATATTTCACAGAATAAAAAGGAACTTTCAGAGTATGTAAAGTACTCCAATCTGACCCCATAGAGCTGTGAAAACTTTTCTTATGTCTCCCAAAGCAAAAAAAAGAATTGAAATTACAGAAATACAGGCTACAGGAAGCCTCAAAAGGGATTGTGGGTCTACCCTTAGTGGTTAGACAACACAGGAGTAGTTAGTTAGAAAGAACTGCTTTGATGCAACCCCCAAATCCTCATGGCAGAGAAGCACCTTTATAGCAGCTATAGAAGAGAGGAATTGCAAAGGTGACATTTGCAAAATCAAGATCAATAGTAAAAGACCAAAAGCTACTACTGTTCCAGAGTGGAAGATCAGGAGAGATTCAAGGCATCTTCTTTTGTCAGAATGGAGCCAGATTCAACTCAGATCACCAGCTGTCCCTCTTGGTGTAATCATAGGTGTAAAAATTCCCAACGGAAGCAGATTCTGGCAGTCACTTAATCCAGAGTGCATCAGCATCACATATTAATGTGAATCAGTAATAGTTTGATTTATCATGTGATTAACAGTACTCTCTACCCACATCTTTTACCTATTACTGATGCTGTTGCTATGATTACTTTTCACCATACTTCCTCTTAAGCTCTTTTAATGTTTTTTTTTTTCCTATGTAAATATTAGACTCATAGAAACAGGAAAAAAGAGAATTGGAAAGAATTGTGGTGGTCTCCAATCCTCTGTCTCAGAGGGTAGCTAACTTCAAGGTTAGATAGCATTATTCATGGTTTTACCAGGTGTTTTGAATGTTTCTCAGGACACAGATTCCACAGGGTCTCTAGATAATCTGATCCAGTGGTTAAACCTATCATATTCAATACATGACAAAAGTTATTACAGTCAGAATTTCTGCTATTGCTAACTGTAACTTTTGCCTCTTATTTTCTTGCTGAGGCTTTCTGGGAAAAATTTGGCTCTTCTAGCTCTGTCTTCAGGTATGTAAATTGGAAGTGTAGATATTTTCTGGGAAAGATGTGGGGATGTGTGGAATTGGACACAATATTTCAGATTAGGTCTCAAAGCAGGAAGCAGAGTGAAATAATAACTTCCCTCGATCTGCTGGCTATATGCAGCCAGCCTGCAAAGACACTGCTAACATTTTTAGCTTCTTGAGTATCATTCACTTCCCTACCTGTATTGATGCACAGGTTTAGCCTGTCTTGGATGCAGGACTCCATATGTGTCTTTTCTGAAAATCAAAGTACTTCTCCTTGTCCATCCTTCCAATTCGCCAAAGTCCCTTTCTTCTGAAAGGCAGCGCTGTCCTGCTGTGGTTTGATACTACCCCTGTACCTGTAGGGTGCCACTTGTGAATTAGATAAGGCTGTGTTCCTGTTCTATTCTCCAGGTTTCCAGTGGATACATGAAACAGTACTGGCACAATACCAAGCCTGAGGAACATAATTTGTAGTCTGGCACAAGCTAGATTTCAAGCAGTATTTTGTTGTTGCATATTAAAATACTTAAACTCTTCGAAGGGATGCGCAGCTTAAGTGAGAGATTTCAAACAGTTGAACACAATCCTAAATCTGGCAATCTAATCAGTTTTTCACCTGCTCTTTAGTCCATCTATCTAGTCTATATCTTTTTTTTTGGCTACAGTCTGACTACAGGACTATTATGTGATACCCAATTCAAAACCTTACTGGTGTGTCTCTTCTTACTTCTTTATTACCCCCTAAGTTGTAACAGATGTTCTTATTTTTGCTTCATGTAATCCAGTTTCTCTTTGCTCGTACTACGTGTACTTCCATTCACATTTATGTTACTCAGAATTCAGAAAGTTCTTTTTAGAACACTTATAAAGCCTTAGTGATGAACAGATACACCTCACCAAGCAGCTGATATCAGCACTAGAGGAAAAAAGCTATGTAGAATAACTCCAAGGGCACTGTGGGCCACAGGTTTAAAGTTTATACAGACGATGTTTCCAAAATAACCCTACCTTTGGTACCACATCACTCAGTGCTTGCTCCTACATTTTAATAGCTACCCAACTGAATCGTGGATGAGTATTCTTTCTTCAGACTTCAGTTGAACACTATTTTAAACAAGCTAGTAAAAAATATCTACTGACTAGAGCATCAACAAAAAACTTAATGAGAAAGCAAAAAAGAAAGAGAACTTAAAACCAAGACCAAACCAAGAAACAACTTCCTCCCCCACACTGCCCCCAAAAAAGCACCTACAAAAAACAGAGCAAGCAGCTACTGAGCATCCAGTCTAGGAAAAGGTATTCGGATGAGCCATGTCTCTGAATTTCTATCTGTCCTGATAGGGAGGAAGCATCATTTGTAGTAACTGGGAGTTAAAACCAGGAGACATAATGCAGTAAAAATTAACTGTTATGATACCACCACCTAGGTAGTAGCAGTACAGATCCCCGATCGTACAGGTCAATGGTGTGGCACGCACGAAGAAAGCCAGTTTGATGGGCAGATAAGGAGGTTAGTAGGACACCCTTTAATTCTTTAGGAGACTAGGAAAAGTAGTTCTGGTTCTTGGCAGACATATGAAGCGTGTTGTGCGTGTGCTCTGTATGGAAGCAGGGAATGCTCCGTGGAGCTCTGAGTACTCTCAATCAGAGCCCAGACACTCTGTGAAATAAAAACCCAGACATTGGTCTGGCTGAAAGCATTGGAACTAAGCTGAAAACACGTGATTACTTGTGTAGGTGACAAGAGAAACTGAAATGTAAAGTATTTTAAGCAGTCAATAAACCTGTCTTACATACTTCCCTTTGTCCTCAAGAGTAGCTGAAGATAAATGTCAAATGTTTTTTAAAAAGAGAAAGTTAGTTAGGTTTTCTCAATGCAAAAGAGACTACATATTCAAAATAGTCAAGGAATACTCCCAGCTCTGTAATGTAACTACGTTTCCTGTGGACTCCTGCAGAAGTCAGGACGTTCAAGATTTCTTGGTGCCTTGTTAATGTGCATTCTGTAAACTATGCTGCAGCGTTTGGAGGACCAGTGACAGCTGTGAAATTTAACTCTCAAAATGGGGTTATTTCCTACATGATCTTGGAAGTGTTAAACACCAAAGTAATCCTTTATCCATCAAGGCTAATCTGCTACCAGGGTACTGACCTGTTCATCCTGGAGGTTACAGAAAGTCATAATCTCCTGCCAGTTTTGCCTGGTAACACCAAAATACTGTGGTATTCCTTAATCCCAGAAGTCTCAGAAAGATCTAGAAAGTTTCAAGGCAGAACACAAAAACTGCTGAGAAAGCTGCTGTACAAACTGCTGAATGTGTTGGCACACTGGAATGGAAGAGGTGAAGAAGGAACGTGATGTTATTTGTAACAAAGACCGTAACCCATGCAATAGGATCTGGGCTGAGGATGCCTTAAACTGCCTACATGAACTACTTTCAACTGTGCTGGCAGATGCCTGTCTATATTGTAAAGCAACGGACGAATCTTCACACAAATCTACGTCTTTTCAGGCCAAGATGTAGGATTTCCTAGAAGAGACTATTTTGCAAAATTTATGCCTGACCTTACAGTGCTGTTTGCCATTTCTTTATACAAATTCCAGAACTTACCACATCATAAATAATGTGTCTTGTCTGACAGGGAGACAAACCTGGTCTGACAGATGGAACGCAGGCAGAGGCATTTTCATAGATAGGTAATTACAGAAGAAATGAAGCAATAAACCCAGCCTTGTGATGCATAACTCCTCATACAACAACAGACCACTAGAAGCTGAAGACTCTATCAGAGTCAGAACAGTCAGAAAAGTGGTCCACCTTTTGCTTCAGAAGTCCATAAGTTTTGTTGCAATTCCATGCCAATACTCTTCAGATATCTTTTGTCCTAAATACCAGTCCAGTTCCAGAAATGTAACAAATTGCTTCAAATCTGCCATATGTTTGCCCAGTCTTCTGACTTCGCAAAGCTGTACGAGTTAGTTTCTCTGCCACACTGTGAAAGCCGTGCTGTAACCACAAACCACTTTTTTTTCCACTGGGAAAAGTGAATCTGGCAGTGCACAAACATTAGATCTCGAAGACCACACTGCGGAGCAGTGAGAAATTTCCACACACCACACGTGTAGCAGCACGTGAATGGGAGAGGAATAATCATCTATAATAGTTTGGTTTTGTGAATTTGTTTCACTCTTAACACTGATTTGTGTGTTCAGGTGTAGTGTAGAACTAAAATACCAAATATTTTGCTAGCCTAAATATTGTGTACTGTGTAACATGTGGTGTTAATCATGAAACCAGTGCCAAACATCTTCCCCCATCCAATTTGCAAGTCAGAAAAATGGAAAGGTTCTTCTCCCATAAGGTCTATCAGAACTGCCGGTGCTCAGCTCTTACTGCAATCCCAGGAGAATCAAAGCAAAAATTTGCAGGATGAGAAGCAATTGAAACTATAAATGGTTATTTTTAGTTTCTTAGGATGGATATGAAATCCAGTCCTTCAGAATGGTTGAATTATGCTTGGTTTTTGTATTGCTGTCCTGATCTTGAATGGCATCCTGAATATAACTTTAAAAACCAGAAGTCTTTTTCTCTCATGTGCTGTCAGACATGTAATACATGCATCTTTAAGCACCTCAGTCCTTACAGGAATCCTGTTTACATTAGTGCTGAAAGGTTTGAAGTGCTTTTTGGATGAATGGCTCAAGGACAGCACATCCCTTGTTCTGTCACGGAACTGCAGCAGCAGGCTGGCATGCGAGGCTGTGGCGAGCCCTTGGCAAACTGCAGGGTTCATGGCGAGGCTGGGGCGAGTGAGAGAGTGGTTGTTGCTGGGAGCGCCAAAAATCACCGAGTGCTTGCTACCTGTCGAGTGAAAAACTTCATCCCCAATTTCCGTGGATGGCTAAGTGGCACAGTCACCTCCAAACTGAGGAAGTTTAACAGCAGTGGCTACCAGCTTTCGCAAGCTGTACCTGAACTAGTCTGCTGCAGTGCTGAGAAATGCAAAGTAGATTTCAATAAATGAAGGTGATCTCAGAGGCAGTCACTGAGATACAGCCTTTAAGTACAGACACAGCTTTAGATAAATGCCATGCTTCTCAACTAGATGTGACTGATTTACTGCCCTGGAATATTGGGCAATTCACCCATGTGTACTTGTACAGTTTAGCCCTCTTCAGAGGAGTTCACAGGGCTTTCTGTTACAGCCCAGGCAGAGGTGGCTGTCCCTCAGAGCACGTCACACAGACAGCCTTTTGTATAGGATACTAACTACTACTGCCTTGCAAATCACAGTATCACAGTATCACAAGGCTAGAAAAGACCTTTGAAATCATTGAGTCCAACCTATGACCCAACACCTATACCTACTCATTGTTTAAACCATGACACTAAGTGCCTCATCCAATCTCCATTAATTAATACTAGTTGCTGAGTTTTTAACTCCATTAGAAGCTGTAGCAAGATCATCCAGCCATGAAAATTTTCCTAGCTGAAGGGCGCTCAAGCTCGGAAAATGCAAGCTGGTTTTTTGTATTGATTTTTATTTGCTGAGGAACAGTTCCCTCCCAAACACAGACTGTTAGATCCATTTGAGCTACTGATTTCCATACTGTATCCACCATTCTCACTCCGGGGTGTTGTACTGGCATCACTGTAGCAGAACGCATTCAGCTTGAGGAAGAAAAATGATGAGGGAAGCCTGAAAGGAAATAGGTCTGACAAAATAAGGATGAATATACAAAATGTACTTCTGAGCATAAATGATTTGTTGTACACCAAAGCCTGATTCAAATATCCTTTGTGACCAGTAGCAGAGTTAGGCCCCTGAGTAACAGAGAGTGTGTTCAAGGGAAGGAAAACAGCCGCAAGAAGCAGAAGTTATTGAGGATCCACTAGTGAAATCCAGACAAATGTCCAGAGATACCTGGCATAAAGATGTCTTACAGTTTGTATAAATGTAAAAGACGTAAAACCAGAGCTCTGTTCTGAATAGACAAAACATAGATTGGCTGTGGAAAAAGGGCTTCTCACCAAGGACAGCAAATGAGGTCGTATGAGACATTTCACCTTGTTTCTCTTATTCAGTTTTTTGACAACAGTTAGACAAAAGCAAGAGTTTTACCTGTGTGTGTGCGTATGTATATATGTGGATACGTGTGTAGGTGTACGAATGAAAGAAAACCCTTCATGACAAGCATTACCTCCTTCTACTGCTATGAGCTACTTCAGAGCACTTTGGCTTTCGATTGCCCAGTCATTCTCATCCATATCATTACATTTGTTTGTTAAGATCACCCCAGAAGTGATGAAAACAGAGACAAAACTGTAGTTAGATAATTAAAGGGAGTGTCACACTAAGCAGCAAATCCTTTTTCTAGGAGAGATGAAAGTTAGTCATAAGGATTATCAAGTACTACTGGAAATGGCAGAAGTTGTAGATAAAACCCCCCTTCAAGAATGGGGTTTTATCTTCACCTAGGTTGCATCTGCAGTCTTGCAGGTATTATGCTGATTTTTTTCTCCCTTTTGCTAAAACTGCAGGAATCTCAGAAAGAGACTGATTTTTTCAAGCTGAGCAGGTGCTGGATATTTGCAATTAACCTTAAGCTTTATTCTGACATAATGCAACTTGTAGTTAACTATCAAATTCTTTAGAGACTTGTATATATTTTTAAAATGTGTTTTATGACGTAAGTGGCTAAACATATAGATTTTTATAGGAGTGCATGTGTATGTATAACCCAGCTAGTCTATTATAGGCTACATGGAACTAAAATTTTATGCTCATTTTAGGCTTAGAAGTGTGTTCAAATTTCTCTTCAACATCCAGATGTCATTTTCTCTGACTTTTTGAATAAATGTACAAGCCATTTTTAAGCTATCCCTTAATACAGTGAGTTGGAATGCTTTTTCTTAATGCACGACCAAAATAAAGGTCCATCTCCTATCAATTCAATTTTAAATAATTTCTATTTGAACGATCTTTTTCTTCTTCTAGATTGAGGCATAAATTGTTAAAACTCTGTTCGGGATACATTGTCTTGTATGTTAGGATGAGATCAAAGTGAGTTTCTAAAATAGTTTCTTGTGATGGATCTAGATAGAATGATCTTCTTTATCCTTAATTCCTCTAGATTTTTTCTTAAGAAATTAATTTTTAAGGGATTTAAAAGGCCTCATTCTCTCTTAGCATTCTATTTTCTGTCACATATATCTGTAGCTTCCAATGCTTTTATTCCAAATAAATATGGTTTTGAGATTTTATTATCTCAAGGAGACTAATAGTAAGGAATAAGGAATACTCAGATCAATAATTTGGATGGGAATACTCAATCCCATCCAAATCAATCCCATTCACATTATACATACCAGAGCAGTATCTTGCTTTTCTTTTTTATTTAAGCACAGTGTGCATGCTATTACTCAAACAGAACAGAAAAAGAGCAGACTGGCACCAGCCAGAGCCGAGTAGGAAAAAACCAGGTGCGTTGCCTTGTTGGATGCATGTCAGCCGCACTGGCATGAGCAGAGAGGAGCTCAAGGAGACCCAGCACCATGGAGGGAATACCTCAAAAGTGAGAACTCGATACTGGTGTGCAACCAAGGAAAATTCATCCTGAATGTAGAATCACACCAGTACTGTTCCCAGGCCTTCAAAGTAACAACTTACTAAAGCTAGTCAAAGTCAACCAAAGGGAAGATTTTCCTCCTTTGTGGCACCACACGCATTTGTATGGCCAGGTCACGAGCCAAGGAGGTTTTGGCAAGAGACTTACTGGATCGGGAAAACAACTCAGCAAAAGACGGGAAAAAAGAACAAGATGGGTTGTCTCCATCTTCAACTCTGCTGCCAAGAAGCCAAAGAGGCAAGAGAAGAATCAGGCAATTGCCAATTTAGAAACTAGCTTCATGCACCGAGGACATTGTTGTCTCTGACTCTTCGGGAGGAGGGAAACCCTGTCTCTGGGCTTCCCATACACTGTATACTTTCCTTTCTCCCTCACAGTATCACAGTATCACAAGGTTGGAAAAGACCTTTGAGATCATCGAGTCCAACCTATGACCCTATTACACCATGTCACTAAGAGCCTTATCCAATCTCTCACCTCCAAGAACGGTGACTCCACCACCTCCCTAGGCAGCACAGTCCAATGGCCAATCACCCTCTCAGTGAAGAACTTCTTCCTAATGTCAAGCCTAAACCTCCCCTGGTGAAGCTTGAGACCATGTCCTCTCGTTCTGTCGCCGGTCACCTGAGAGAAGAGACCAACCCTTGCCTGACTACAACCTCCTTTTAGGTAGTTGTAGAGAACTATAAGGTCTCCCCTCCTCTATTTGCTCTATGTGAACTGTGCATGGAGACTTCAATGCAGAGAGGAATGATGGTAGACTTCGACACTGGAATGGTCAGAAGGAAAACAAAGTGAAATTGCTTTATCTGAGACACTCGGGAAAAGAGCGAGAGAACTCAGAAACTAAGAGCTTGGTGAAGGTAAACAGTAATCAGTCAGACAGGCAGAAGATTTAATTCCAATTTTATATTTGGCTGTCATAAGCTAGGTTTGCTCAGATAAAAACAAAGGAATGTATCTGTGTAAGTCAGTATAACCGTGCAGTAGGAAGGGAAAGGAAGTGAGGTATCTTTTTACAAGGTAAAGTTAAGACTGTGACAAATTAATGCAATTCCCCAAACGGTTTGTTCCACACATTTGTGTAAATCTCACTTTTAGGTTCAGAATGAGAGTTTTAATAGAATTTCTCAGAATGGTTTTCAAAGTGTATTGATACTTGGTTGGGCTGAACTGATGTTGCAAAGGTGACACAAGGATAGAAGGATTGACGTTGATTACAGAATAAATACAAAACCCACAAAGGGTTTCATTATCTTGGCAACACTTGAAATGATTTTTTTTCCTCTTTTGTTTAGTAACTGAAGGTTTTTTTGTTGATAATTTGTCTTTCAAGTATATAAATTATGCAGAAGGATGNCAGCACAGTCCAATGGCCAATCACCCTCTCAGTGAAGAACTTCTTCCTAATGTCAAGCCTAAACCTCCCCTGGTGAAGCTTGAGACCATGTCCTCTCGTTCTGTCGCCGGTCACCTGAGAGAAGAGACCAACCCTTGCCTGACTACAACCTCCTTTTAGGTAGTTGTAGAGAACTATAAGGTCTCCCCTCCTCTATTTGCTCTATGTGAACTGTGCATGGAGACTTCAATGCAGAGAGGAATGATGGTAGACTTCGACACTGGAATGGTCAGAAGGAAAACAAAGTGAAATTGCTTTATCTGAGACACTCGGGAAAAGAGCGAGAGAACTCAGAAACTAAGAGCTTGGTGAAGGTAAACAGTAATCAGTCAGACAGGCAGAAGATTTAATTCCAATTTTATATTTGGCTGTCATAAGCTAGGTTTGCTCAGATAAAAACAAAGGAATGTATCTGTGTAAGTCAGTATAACCGTGCAGTAGGAAGGGAAAGGAAGTGAGGTATCTTTTTACAAGGTAAAGTTAAGACTGTGACAAATTAATGCAATTCCCCAAACGGTTTGTTCCACACATTTGTGTAAATCTCACTTTTAGGTTCAGAATGAGAGTTTTAATAGAATTTCTCAGAATGGTTTTCAAAGTGTATTGATACTTGGTTGGGCTGAACTGATGTTGCAAAGGTGACACAAGGATAGAAGGATTGACGTTGATTACAGAATAAATACAAAACCCACAAAGGGTTTCATTATCTTGGCAACACTTGAAATGATTTTTTTTCCTCTTTTGTTTAGTAACTGAAGGTTTTTTTGTTGATAATTTGTCTTTCAAGTATATAAATTATGCAGAAGGATGGAAAATTTAACCAGTTAAAGGAAAGACTTTGTAGACCAATATATTTTATACAGAAAGTCATTGATGTGGTGACAAAGGTATCTCCCTAAATTAGGAAGCAGTTTTGATCATTTAAAGAGCCAAACAATGAAAGAATTTAGGATTATGCTGTTTTCTCAGAAACGTTTTATATCTACAGTCTGGATCTGATCTGAAACAACCGGCAGTGAAAAAAACTCTTTCCCTGCCTCCATCCCTAAATTATTTCCTGCATATTCCTTTCAACTTCTTCGCAGTGAATTTTATTTTCACTATTGGAGTGTCCTCTATATCATGAAAAATGTTTTTCTTCCTCTTCTTGTCAGTAAAGTATGTATTGGTGTGCGCATGCTTGCTAGCTAAAATTATATTCAGAATTGGAAAAAAAAAGAAAGTTACATTTTGTACTACTTGCATACTGTCATGGACCAAATTCTGGTCTCTCTCCTAGTTGTGGAGTGCAATTCAGCACAGAACGTGACCCACTGTGGCTGTAAGCCATCATGTTAAGAAAAACATTTTTGGGAATATCAGGTACCAGATGTTCAGTAAATATGTATGTAAACAGTTTGGATTCATGAAAAATTCACGTTAGGTTAAAAAGTTGCTTAGGAAGGGAAACAAGCTTACTTTAGCCTCTCTTTAGCCATCATTTATTCATATCTAGGCATTGTTTAAAATTCAGCCATTATTAACTCTTACATTTTTAGCACCTTCCCTTTAACAGGACGATTCCATAGGTACAAGGCTATCAACTGTCTGACAGTATTTTGCTTGACTCGAATACTCCACTTACCTAAGCAAGTCTTTTTGATGCAAAGTGAGAGAACTGCATGGAAACAAAATCTGTTATGATCCAACAAAATTAAGTGTATTCACGGATGACCTCTTCCCAACAGTTTAAATAAAATGTCAGAAGGTCGCGCAGTGGAGCAGAAGTTAATGAAATAGAAACTAGAATCGCTAAAGCTACTAAGGACAAATAGGTTCAAAGGTTCTCTTTCTGTGTTTAACCATGTCAGACAATGCTAGTGACAACTCATACGTAACATATATAGGTTAAAATGTAACTGGATTTCATAGAAGTTAGAGTGTTTACCCAAGATTAAAAAATAAATTGAAACTCACCCCAGAACCCACAAAACTCTCCCCTCAAACCTCAAAATCATGATAACACAAATAAAACTGAATAAAACAACAAGAAACCTCTATATTTAAGGCTTTGATTCAGCTTTTAAAAAATACCCATACATTTTTTCCCTTTTTTCTAAGGGCACACTGTGAAATAAAAATAATTTATTCGAAGCTTTATCTTGAGCAACTATCATAAGTTTCTTAGCTTTCTTAAACACCTGTAGAGGCTAATTTATCTCCCTTCCTTTAAAAGTAAAATAGACTCTTGGAAAGTCCCTGGAGAGCTTTAAAGATGAGGTGTCATCGCATGGTAAGTGGCAAGATGAAAGCACGTCATTGGTTTATTTTGATATGTATTCCTGACCTGCAGAATAGTGCTACAACACTTAAAAACCTCTATTGTGAATTATCAGCTCAAGCGTGCCTGTTGTTGATATCTCCAAAGCATTTCTCCCCTTGTCTGGCAATGTATAAAGCTTCTGAAGCCAGAAAAATATCATATGGTATTTCCAGAGGCAATTTTTGTATATATTTAAGTAACCCTTACAGACAAAACTCACCAAGCGCGTTCAATCCAGGCATCGAGCCAGGCTGATTTACCAATTGACAATAATATAAATTTCTTGTGCCGATGGATCGCAGCAGGCAGACAAGGTGAGCACAGACAAACACAGGTGACCCAAGTAACCACAAACAGGGGCAGTTTGGAAGCATAAGATTTTTTGGGGTGATTTTCTGAACATAACTTGTTTAGGCTGGTTTTTGACTTTAAGTTGGTATAAAAGATCTGCTATAGAGGTTTTAGAATTTCAATTATTTTTCAATTAGTGAAAAGGACAGAATTATGATGAAATGAAAGCAAGAATCGGAAACATTAACAAACATGTCGGTTTCACTTTTCAAAAAACCTTGAGGTTTTATTCAAATTTGTGATTGCAAGTTTATTGGGTTCCTATTTTTAGCCAGACTACTGGAGGTGACAGATAAGGTTTTGCTATATAAATTAAAACCAAATATCCTTAAATACAAGAAAGTGTGGGCTTAATGCTCAAAGTAGGTTAAATTCAATGCTAATTATGTAAAAGGAGCAAAAATCTTGAAGGTGCTATAGGGATTAATCTGTTAAGTGATTTATTTTCTGAGGGACATTATAGACAAGGAATTCTGAAGTAAACTATTGCATTTTTTTAAAAACAGTGATGCAATATATGTCATAAAAGATTGAACAATATTTTCTGGAATATCAGGAAGATCTGAGATTTACTAAATGTTACTACAAATGTAAAAAAATTCACTTAATTCTGGAGGGAAACAAAAATAAAAAATAAAACCAAACAAATTCACATAGGAGACTATTTTCTCAAGATTTGTTTAATCAATAAGTCCAGAGATTTTTGCCTTCTTATTAGTTAGTTGCTGTTTTACATTGCAAGCAACACGTACTGCTTGTTTGTATATTAGTTTTGCAAAGGACTGGGAAATAGAACTTTATGGATACCTTGCTTCTGTAGTGCTTACAGATCTTTAAATACTGGTGGCTGGGTCAACCAATAAAAACATCTGAAAGTTAAATTCTCAGAGGCTGTTTTAAGGCTGGCTGAAACCAGCGATTTTGGGGAATCTACTGAAAAGGATCCCAACTCAAAATCCAATGCACGCACATTTGCATGAGGGTCTGAATGGAAATATTTGTAACCAGATTGCTGCTGCCAGTCTTTTCATCACAGTATCACAGTACCATAAGGTTGGAAGAGACCATCGAGTCCAACCTATGGCCTGCTACCTACACCTACTCCTACTTGTCACCATGGCACTAAGTGCCTCATCCAAATTCTCTTTGAACACCTCCAGGGATGGTGACTCTACCACCTCCCTGGGCAGAGCATTCCAATGAACAATTACCCTCTCAGTGAAGAATTTCTTCCTAAAGTCAATCCTAAACATCCCCTGGCAAAGGGGAGCTTTTCATGTTCAAAGCTATAAAATTTGCAAACTTACCATAGACTTAATTGTAAGATTGAGCCACAACATGCACTGATCATCAGCCCAAACGACACGATAAGCATAACAAATATAGTTATATCTTCTCATCTTTTACAAAACCAGAGACATGCCCAAACATTTCCAGCAGAACAAGGCAATGGGTGATTGAGACATCAGATTATATTCCTGATTATTAAAATAAAAGGAATAATTGAAATTCCAAGTAATACCGGTGTCTGAGTGGGGCTGACAAATACTACTCTACTGCAAACAAGGAATATGAAGAGTTAACCCCATTTAATTAAATAAAACCACATTAAAAGTATAATAGTTTGCATTTTGGATAATGATTTCCTGGCTTGGATGCCTTTAGAAATGTTAGAATAAAGTTATTTTCCTTTTCAAATAAACTTTAAAAAAAGTTACAAGAAAAACTGTTCTGGTTTAATTGACCTTGTCCCTTTGCGTCACGTAATGTCATTAGAAGGCAAAAACAATCTGATGGGAAGCTGATACACAAGAATTTAAGTGTATTTTCCCCCAGTTGAAAGGCTTATGAAACATAGGTTATCTTATCAAGAACTGTTCTCCTTTTGAGCCTATGTCAAACTCAAGATATAACCAGCTCAAGAGACATGGAAATCACAGCCAACCTTCTATCCAGAATCCAAACCTCTGTTTGATGCTGCTGGATCTTTTTGATTTTCATTTATATCCATCTTGATTCTTGTTACAAAAATCATGAGAAAATTTTCAGATCTTAGGCTGAATAAATTACGCAAGCAAGATTTTATATTCTGCTTCTGAGTTATTCCTAGCTTGTCCAGTGGTCAGATAATAAATCAGCTGGTCATATGGTTTCCAGTGAGTAGCTTACCTTTATACTCAAAACCCCTTTTCACATTTTTTTTCAAGCTTTGAGGACAAGATCTAAAATTTTTAAAAAAATTAAATAAAATAATTCCTGATTTCTTATTCTGTCCTTGAGTTAAAGGTGATTCTTATTTATATGTCTTATTTGTATTTGCTTCAGAGAAAGATATACATTTATCTAAACAACAAAATTAATTTCAGCAAAAAACCCAAACTAACTATGAGTTAATTAGGGAAAGCTTCATATAGGGCACTAGAGGAATGTCAGAGATCTGAAAGCCTCTTTTCTAGAAACTTCTCTTCTAGAACAATAAATAATAAGGAAATGAAGGAAAGCTACAACTAGTAACGCTTGGCCTTAAACTGAAATTGATCTTTGCAAGTGAAGGGCAATTCTGCAAGCTCATTTCCCAACAATATTTCTTATTTGATTTTGAAATATAAGATGCTCTGTTTGGATCAGTATTTTGAAGATCAGGGTGCTACCTTGATTCACTCTTAGTTTCAAGAGATGACAACAGCCGATAACTTTAAGATTATTATGCGAAATATTTACTATTTCTAACGTCTGAGGCTATCAAAAAAGGAACTTAATGAGCTATGTATGTTTAGAAAAAGAAGGTCATAACTATGATACTTGCAAATTCTGAAAATTTCTTCTGAATTTCTTAGACTTTTTTGCAATATGATGAATAGTTAACAGTGAAGAAAATCGACAGTGAAGGCACTCACAAAAATACACACTGAGCACAAATATTTTAATCAAATAATGTTTCTGTTTTGAAGAAATGGTTAAAATTCAGCATTGATTTAAATTCATTGGTTTCTTTCTTCCTATAGCAGAATTAAGTTACTAATTTAATTTAGTAAGTGGCATATCTGGTTACCATACTGCCAGATCCTGAAAACGTTCCAGAATTTTAGACCAGAGAACACTGGGATGCACATTTTTTTTTTTTAAATTGGTGCTGATCATTCATAGCCAGGCTCCAATCCCTTTATTGTTGATGACAGAAATAAATCATTTAAGTAGATATAAAAAATCAGGCTTTTATGATGTTTCAGCCTTCAGTGTTATGCGTTCCCTCCACCTCACCACCAGGAGAATAGACAAGACATTCCTCTACACATGAAATGAAAAGAAACTCTCTTTGTTGAAAAGTGAAAAAGAAACTTTCTTTTGTTAAGTCTTTTTTTCCATATATTATTTGCTGAACGTTAATGAAAAAGTGAAAGATAAAGTGTTCTTTTTGTCACACAGTTGAAAGAATTAGTTTCCTTTTGACAATTTGAGTTTATATGGGAAATAATTTCCACATTTAATAAACACTTTTCCTTACTTTTTTCAAACTAATGCTTTCAAGATTGATATTAGAGTTTGAGATGAGAGTAATTCACCATAAAAGCTGAAGATAATTGAGAGAACATCTTTAGAAAGACAATCTACATATATAATGAGGTACGACAAGTTATCAAGGTAACGCTGTATGTGCAACTGAGCTAAGAAGAGATATGATAACTTGAGGAGTGTGAAGATTTCTGATGTAGGAATTATTAAGTAAGCTCAATGTATTGTAAAAATACTTAACTAGAGAGAATACAGGAAATGTTTATTGAAAGGGTGATGTTTCTGCTATATTAGAATAATCTGGAACAAAAAAACAGTTTCTGGAGTTAGAGTGACAACAGATCAAATTTAGAGTAAATTAGAGAACACAAAACTTTCCTTCTTTCACCATATTCCACAAATGCCCCTGGGATGATGACTCTGTGCCTCTTTTGTTCCTATAGCACGAGCTATTCTAGGTCTCAGATCGGTGTGTTAGCATGAGAAGCAGCAGTTTTTTGGGAAAAATAGTGTTCCAGGAGAACGAGACAAAATGAAACTACCTAACTGAGAGATAGTTTCGTCACCTCCTTCAGATGTGCGCTGTACTCTGTAGATATGCCACCATTTCACTGCAAGCACGGAGTAAATAGTATCGAGACTTAGATCAAAGACTTCATAAAGAAATATTTCTCTAATGCAGAGTTACTAATAGCAATAGTTCTCTCGACTCTGCCAAGCCACCTTTCTTAGCTAGGCTGTGTCACTAAGGGTTCAAAACATAAAACACAAATCATACCACAGCAAAAATAGGCAAAACACCCACACAGAAAATATGCACTGGGGACAGCCAATTACACAATGGTTTGATGGTTTAGCATGTAGTAGCTGAGCTGAGGAAACAAATTAATTTTCCAGCTTGAAGGAAATTGAAAGGAAGTTGAGAAGTGTGAAAGGGTTCAGGGATGAAGGAGAGGAGAGCTAAGAGAGGAAACTGGATTGAAGCTCAAATGAAAACCAGTAGTCAAGAGGAAAGCTCCTGGATTGAACAAATAAAGAAGGCAGAGAAGGGGTAGTTAAGAGTATGAAAAAGCTTTGAGATGCCATTAACATCTGCTATAAATCTGGGGGTTCTTTGTGGATGAGATTAATAAGCCTTAAAGTCCAAAGGAAAACCTAACCACAAATGGTGTCATAGAGTCTGCAAATCTCCAGCTGAACCATGAAGACAGGAAAACTTCAACTCCAAATTCATTTTCACTGTCAGGAGAAATAATGCCTGTTGCATGGTATTATCATACGAAGTTCAAAACAAACTTCTAGTTCTTGAAGATCCCTAGAAAATGGGAACCGAATGAACTATAAAAGATGCTCGAGAATAAGAAAACAATGGTTTTTTTCTGATTTTTGTTGTTGCTTTCCTTCTTTGTACATAGTTTGATGCATGAAAGTATATTATTTGTAATTCATACTGCCTTGGGGTCTTTTCTTCCTTTCCTTTCTCCCCTTTTTAAATGTATTTCATCACTTTGAATGGAGAAATCATCCTCTGAAGTGCAAAGCAAAAGCTGGCTCACTTTGGAGCTCACTATTCATGAACTATAGAGACTTTCCATGATACCTGCTTCAGCTGATTCCGTTTTTTAAGCACTCAGCATAGTCCATAAAGTCGATTTCAAAGTTTAAATTTACAATAGATTCCATTCATAAAACTGTCATGGTAGGTTTTCTAAGAGCATTTCACACTAAAATGTAGAATGCTTCCCAATTGAGTAAAAGCTGAGCTGTTCATACATATCAAAGCTTTCTCCTTTATAGACAGATGCTCAGCTTTTCATTGGACTCTTGGAGAGAAGATGTGGGGAGGTGTTAGCTCAGAAGTGCCAGACTACAATGACACTTCTCCATAAAGGCTGATCTATGCCCTTTGCTGTCTGTTCAGAACCCATTTTAAGAACATGACCTAACTCCCACCGAATCCAACAGGCTTCATTAGGAACTGGAACAGGCCATATGTCTGAAAATGAGCACTGCCCTGTCATGAAGCAACGCTCCTTGTGAGTGGGAGCTAAGAGTGCATAACAGAAGGAAAGAAAATTCTATTCTAATGAATTTCCTCTTTGCTATTGTATTGAAAGGTACAACTCAGTTCATGACTTAAAAATGTTTACCTTGAACTGATTCTTAGCTCATACAAATTGCTGCAATTGTGATTTCTGTAGATCTACGGTGAATTTATTTGTACGATGCTCCGTTTTACTAAGTAGAGCAGGAGATCAACAGTGTATGGATAGGGTAAAGATCATCCCATAATCACATCATTCCGGTTCTCCCTCTGTACTGAATTTTTTGCCCTTTATTTTTATTTTTGTGTGAATTCCCAGTCCTTTTCCTGTAACTATTTTAATGCTACTATTGTCTTTTTTTTCGGGGAGGTAAAAATTTCATCAAAAAAAGAAGTTGGTAGCAGAAGATACTAGACAATAAATGTAGAAACTGAAACTGAAAAAAGACAATCACGTGTCCATTAGAACCCAGATTTCTACTCATGCAATCACAGTTGAAATGTAAGACTTGTATGATGTGGTTTACCAAATGTTGTCAATATAATTTGAGCTTAGAAATTCTAGTGTACATTACTACTTTTCATTATCCCTCTGATGAAGTAAAAATAAAGTGCCTCCTTTGAATAGACTCCCCATGCTGTTGGTCACAACTAGAGCTGGGAAAAAGCATGACTTAAACCCATCTGAAAAGAGTGAAAGAAACCCCAGAAGCTTCAGATTCGGTGTGGTTTTTCTTTTAGATACAAACTGTAAGCTCTGTCATTATAGTTTCATGAGGATTTCATAAGTATGAGAAATTTTATATGCTATAGCTGTGCTAAATTATCCCAAGAGAATGAGAACTTCACAAGACTACACTTCTGGGAATGATCTGTAGGAGTCTGCAGGGTACTGTTCCCTTGCCAGACCAGTCATTTAAAAAATGACACTAAGGCTGTTCATTTCTAGTGGAAATTACTGATTTTTTTTTTTTTTATACTTGTGGCTACTAAAATCCCGTCTGCTTAAACACTTTTTGATTTTTTTGTAAAGCTTGTAATAAAATCTGCTTTATTTTGGCGTATGACTCCTCTCTCCAAAGTCAAATGAGGGTCTTAGAAGAACAAACGTTAGACAGTGACCGTAACGACGTACTTAACACTCATTTTTATTGTTTCCCCCCCTTAGACAAGACTTTCTACTCCGTCCTTTTTAAAAATTCTAATTTTTATGGAAAAAGTTTAGTCCTCACTCAGTTGAACAGAGATATGTGATTTTATCTCACACTCTACTGTACTCTACTCTACTCCATTCATTTTATGAAAGAACAATTTCATAATCTTTTTCCTAATACAGTTTCTAAGCGCTACTGCAGAATCCAGGAGGACAATTACCTTAATAGTAAAGAAATGTATCTTGGTAGAGCTTTGTCTATATGACAGGCAAGGGGATTGGTGGAAAGGTGCAAAATGATCAGATGAAAAGTCCATAGAGAAAGAAGTTTTGATGATGCCATTTTTTGTAAAATATTCAGCAACAGTTGTATACTAGAAAAGAAAGAAAAAAATAATATTAAATCAGTGATGACATTTCTCAAGTTCTTGAAAGAGTTTTGAGACATAAATCTCTGTGCACCAAACAGAGAATCATTATTCTTAGATTCAGACTCAGAAGTTCTGAAATCTATCTGTCCCTGTACTCAATACTGGATTTAATTTACAAAACACCTTCAAGTTTCTTCATTCCTACTATTCCTGGTCTTAAGCTTTTTACATTCCCTAAAGTTTATAGCATCTATCATATAATCTGCATTTTGTAGTAATGCTGCAGCTTAGGCTCTAGGGAAAAATATGTAAATTTTTTTCTGTTTTTAAAGGATTTATGTTAGTCTACTTGTGTATGTGCATGTGTTTTAGCTAATGTGTTAAGCTAAAATGGCATTATCAAAGCAGTTAGAGGATGGAGAGATCTACTGCCTAAAGCCCTCTTCCCTAAAAGACAATATATTTTCTCCCAACCACAGGAAAGGTTAGACGGAAATTTATTCCATGCCACCTGAATGAAAAAACCCTTACAAATTTTCTCATAAAAAACGTCATTCCTGCTTTTCCAAAATATCCTTTTGGCTGAAGCTCAGTACACAATTGTCCATCATTTAATGCATAAACTCTTTGTGGATGGTTTTGTGCATGTGGAGAATGTATGAGATTTTTTAATTCAAATTAGTGCATTAATGTACCTGGAACTACTTCAGACTTGAAATTCTACCTTGTCATTCATCACAATGGCTTTGCCTATGAGGCATGGATTTTCCAGGGCTACTGATTTTCATATGCAATATGCATACTTGTGTTTTCAATAGATTCACCATAATCATTATATTTCCATTTTCCCTCTGAGCCATCTGCAAAACCAATCTAAACTTCAGGAATGTTCCTGAATTAACAAGGCATATAGGGCATATTTAGTTTAAAGTAGAGTCTTTAGTTGTGTTATTTTTGCTTAAACTTAAGTGTAGGCTTCAACTGAACGACAGATGTTGAGTATAAGCTTTCTGCTGGTCCTAAAATAGAGAGCTGAATTCTGCTGTTTCACCTTGCTATATCTGAGGGGAAATATTCAGCAGAACGCGATCTCCTGGTTTATTTGTTTTTAGACAATCTCTGAATTTGAAGAGAAATCTTAAAGAAAGTACAGGGATAACAAAATTATATCAAAATGTATTAGTATATTTTGTTTAAAGTATAAGACAGTACCAATGCAAAACATGTATATCTTACCCGTTTGGTGAGTTACTTGCTGAGTAACGCATTGTCTGCTCATTTCGAAGTAAAGCACAGTCTATAATACTGTGCTTCAAGTAAGTTTTCAACAAAGAATTCCAGAGTCGGACTGTAATTTAGTATATGATGCTTCTCTTGTTTCATCTACTGTTTCTACTAAAATGCAAAACTCTTCTCCTGATACCAATATCCTACATAAAATCTAGACTCCTCTATGAAAGCAAATAGTGGAACTAATTTCTGTTAAGCACTGCAATAAAGTGAGCAAATGAAAATTAATGGTTAAATGATCAAAAATGGATAAATATTTCAAAATTATTACTTTTTAAACTTTTCACTCCGTGAAAATGTTTTCTATGTTGATTTTTTTTTTCTCCTACATTTCAGGAAATTAATTTTGAGAACAAATAGAGCATTCTGCTTTGTTCTGAGTTCTGATTTTTATTTATTACTGATAAAGGCAGATCCCATGAAAGAGTTTTCCCTCATTGGCCTTCCTCATCCATCAAAAACTGTAGAAAATGTGGAAGCAAATTATAACTCAAATACCACAGTAATTAATCACAGGCTACGCTTTAATTGGACATACGTTTTGACATCTTAATAAATATACGGATTAACTGAATATCGGAACTATTATTGAAAGATACAGATTGAAAGCACTTTGGTCCAGTAATCGCAGGATTTCACACACTGAGATGTCTTACCTTCATTAGAGTTATTCTCATTTGACCCTCCTGCATACGGAACAGAAAGACTAAGGAAAAATTACTGTACACTTAACACAAACTTACAGTTATGAGAAGAATGGAAAGTGAGGACTCTGAACTGTGTTCCTCTACAAGACTTGTTACTGAAGATTTCACTATAGAGTTTTAAAAAACTGTTCTATAAAGTTATCACAATGATTTTGGAGACTGAATTCAGTCACTAAAAGGTAAAGGTAGGATTCCAACACTTCTTTCTCTGTAAATCAGAATGTAACCTTAACTACTGATGCCTCCACAATTTTTTAAGGAGGCCAAACCCAACAGCTGCATTCACACTGGTTCTTTGCCTTTCTCCTGAACTGATGAGAAAACTGAAGAATAACCTGATTGTCTTTGCTATGAATTGCACTGAATTGACTGTGGATTGTTTTCATAGAAACGTCCATCTTAAGAACAATGTTTATTTTCTAGTCCATTTACTTTGGATGCCTTTTTATTGATTTATAGGCTTCCTTACAGCACAGAACTTATAGCATAGATACAGGTCATTTTATGACTTCAAGGCTTATAATTAAGACTGTGAAATAAAATATTCTACAATGAGACAAACCTTCTGTATTTCTGTTTTACTTGGATCATCTGTTGTCTCTTGGGAGGTAGTAAGAAAAAAACATTACTTTAACCTAAATATCATTGCTATGTATAGGATACATTTTATTTTAACTTAAGCCATAACAAATCCCCTGGCTTGCTTATTTGCAAAAATCTTGAGGTTTGCCAATAAAACTCAGCTGGAAAGAGTGAACTGAGTTCCTTATCTAAGAGCTTCGACTAATTTTCTTCATTATTTATACTCCAATACCATTTGTAATATTGTATAGGTTCTGAGCCTTACATGCTAGAATATACAAACTCATCCAAGAAGTTTATCTTTTAATTTAAGATCTTGTAGCATAAACTTAATTAAAAATCAAACTTAGATAGGACCATAAGAATAATATTGGAAGATTAAGAAGTGGAAGATTTTTTCAACTTCGCAAAACTAGCTTGAACCTATATTTAAGGGAACTCTTCAAGTGCTTAGAAATGGAAGATACTGGCTCAGTAGGTGGCACTATTCCCTCAAAATCATTGTGAAGCTTTTTCTTGGATAGATATTTTGGGTACTGCTGTAGAAAATTAATTCAGCTGATGGTCTGCAAAATTCTGCATCCACCGGGGTCATTGGGGTTTCTAAATATAGTGGAATTCTAGGAAAAGATGAGTAATTTTGCCTTGACATGTAGACAGCAATCCGGCATCTCAGTGGGTTGCTTTGATTAGCAAATTTCGTGCAAAATATCAAATTTATTTTTTCACCAAAACTTGATGTTCCACTCCTTGATTAATAATAAAATATATAAAATAAAGGTCCTTCTGAGATCAGACAAATATATATAAATATATATACACATATATATATACAATGTAGGAAAACCTTACACCGACTATCAGGAATTTGTAAAAAAATAAGTTGTGCAGTAGAATTTTTTAACAGATATGAATTTAAAATAGGATAATCTGATAAGTTTCTGGAATTTAACATTCCAAAACATTCCGAAAGCACTTCAAACAGTTAAATCTGTAAGAAAGTTAGATGTTACTATCTAGTGGAAATAGGTCTACCTGAACACATCTGATAGATTTCAGTCATCCAGTACTGCAGACTTTGATTTACAAACCAAATTGTTGGTGGCAGATTTTGCGTGCTGCTTTGCAATACTATTGTATGATACTGTTTCATGGTATGATCAACATGGTTAATGTTGAAAATAGCACCTGTAACAAGATCTGCATGAATTTCATAATCAGAATACAATGCAGTATAGCCTGAAGGAGAATATTATCTCTATAGCCTCAAATTTCATAAGTTCTTTAAAAACCTACAGAAGATTCACAAATATACCTATTATATTTTTATTTATAATAGCTCTCTTAGGCTAAAATTCAATGCATATTATACCCCTTCCTGTGAAGAGAACTATGAAAGATCCTTTTTTTCTTTTAGAAAATGAAATAATGAATAAGTAAACTAGATGGGTGATTTCAGTAATTAAACTTTTATTTAAAGCTTACAAATGAGTCAGGAAAGATGCCCCAGAAAATGCTTTCTATAGTCAACATGTTTTACTGCCTTGAATATCCACATATAATCAATCATCTCAGAGGAGCTTAAAGATCTTAATTTTGGCATGGTATTTCTCTGAAGTGCTTTTAGGAAAATAAAGTCACATGCTATAATAAGAGCAATATTGGAAAGCTTGATCCCTTAATTGCAGTTGTTTATTTTTCCATTTTGTAATCCAAGCATTCAGGCACTTTACAGCTTACATGCAGATTTTGCTTGTAAAATAAACCGTCACATGTGTAACCTATCACACTGAAAGTGAATGAAGCTTTATGGTAACTTTGAGGATCTTTTATGACACAGAGAAAAGCCCATGACTACCCTGGTGTTACAGATTGTTAACAGTTGCCATTTGAATTCTTCTTAATGGATAACACCCAATAATTGTTTTGCTTTCCACTGTGCCTGCAATCTGATAGCTGTAAGAAATCTTAAATCTAAGAGTCAGCTTAAAATATTTACTAAAATATTAAAGAAGAGAGCGAATAGTAAAGCATCTAGTGTTTCTGAAAGCCATATGCCTTTATTTTTAGTGTCCCGAAGTTCAAGCTATCCCCAGTTTACAATAACATTAACTGCTTGAGCTCAACTTTGGCTTAAGCGTATAAGCAAAGCAAAACATAGAGGATCCACGCACTAACAAGGGCGATGGTGACTGTTTCAGCAATGCTTTCAGCTTCAAATCTGAGAAGACTATTGCACGTTTCTGCATTCATCAAGTCCATTAACCTCAGCTTCAGCAAGGCTTTTGAAGTGTTACCCACAACATTCTCACAGGTAAGCTTAGGAAGTGAGGGTTGGATGGGTGGACAGTGAGGTGAATTGAGAACTGGCTGGATGGCAGAGCTCGCAGGGTTGTGAACAGCAGTACAAAAACTGGTTAGAAGCCTGCAATTAGCGGTGTTCCCCAGGCTTTGGGCCCAGTCTTGTTCAGCATATTCCTCATTGGCCTGGATGAGGGGACAGAGGGTACCCTCAGCAAATCTGTTGATGGTGTCAAACTGAGAGGAGAGGCTGATACAGCAGAGGGCTGTGCTGCTATTCAATGATATCTAGACAAGCTAAAGAGTTGGATGGGGAGAAACCTGACGAAATTCAACAAAGGAAGGTCTGTAGAGCACATCATCTTGAGTACCATTACGTGACACAATTTGTCCCCAGTCATATGGGTTTAGATAAGGCAGGTCCTGCTAAACCAGTCTTATCTCTTCCTATGACCCACTTAGATAAGGGAAATCCTGTGGATGTTGTCTACCTAGACTTTCCTAAAGATCTTGACGCTATTTCCCACAGCTTTCTCAAGGAAAATCTGGCTGCTCATGGCTTGGACAGGCATACTCTTTGCTGGGTGAAATCTGGCTGGATGTCCAAATCCAAAAAGCTGTGGTGAATGGAGTTAAATTCAGCTGGTGGCCAGTCACAAGTGGTGTTCACCAGGACCTAGTGTTGGAGTTGGTCCTGTTTAATACCTTTATCAATGATCTGGGCAAGTGGATCTAGTGCTCCCTCCGTAAGTTGGCAGACACCAAATTGTGTGGGAACATTGATCTATCTGAGGGTAGGAAGGCTTTACGCAGGGATCTGTACAGGCTGGATCAGTGGGCAGACAGCAACTGTATGAGGTTCAGTAAGGGCAAGTGTTGGGTCCTTAACTTTGATTACAACAGTGTGACAGGCCTGGGGAAGGCTGTCTTGAAAGTTGCCCAGTGGTAAAGGATCTAAAGGTGTTGGCCAACAGCCAGTTGAATATGATCCAGCAGGTTGTAGTGAGGTGAGTGTTGGTCTCTTCTCCCAAGTAACGAGTGATTAGGACGAGAGGAAATAGACTAAAGTTGTACCAGGGGAGGATTATATTGAATATTAGGAAAAATTTCATCACGGAAAGGGTTGTCAATATTGGAACAGGCTGCTAGGGAAGTGGTTGAGTCACTGTTTCTCAGTTTGAGTCAATTTCTCAGGAGAAAAAGTTACTACTCCTTATCTTGGACCCAGGTACTCAGATTTCTCATCATCCCTCTCAAAATCCTCTCAGGTCTCACTGGGAAAATTGGAAGCTCTATGAGTAAAAGTAATTCCTTTGCTAGCACAAAACTACATGGGAACTGGGTCGCCTTAGCTGGTTCCCTATGATAGAGGAGAAAACCAAACTCAGTCTAATTTTCATATTCCAAACAGTAACAAAAGTAAGTGCAGGTTCAAGAAGCACTTAATGGAGAACATTTGGTTGCTTCCTACTGCATTTCTTTCATGTTAAATGATTCCACACATTTGAAGAGGAAGTCTGCTGATGTTGTAAGAAAGTATAACAAAAATGGCTTATTTTTTTCATCTCATTTGACAGGGTTAAATTAAATTTACTTGGTGTTTCCAGAACTTGCTAAATGTAAATATTGAAGATGAAGACCATTGCACAATGCTCTTGTTCTTGCAGCTTCTTTTGAATCTCATTACTTAATAATTATTCTGAGATTCCTCCATCAAACCCAAAGCAGCTTTGCATCAATACAGAGTTGAAAGAATGGACTTCCAAGTTAGCTCGTCTTGAACCTGGATAATCTGTCATTATATCACAGGAATCTCTTCAACAAACTGACCAGAAAAGGGGTCTTTCATAATTCAATCCCTATGATTTTACTATTTCTTCCAAATTAGAAATTTAAAATAATCACAGTATGAAACATGAATATGCACTGATTCTACCCTTTTTCAAAGTATAATAACTAGAAATGTTAGGTATGTTATTGTTTGGAGCTAGTACATAAAGCCATTCATACCTGACTGAAAGTACACATGGTTTAGCTTGCATGCTGTGATTGCTATCTTTTATTAAAAAGATCAGTTCTCACATTGCAAACATAGGGTCGGTTTCTCATGAAGATGAGGGATTCATAAATTTTTCCATCTGATGAAGTAATTGATACAGCTTTGATTCTAAACCCTGATTGTCATTTAGTTTCCATCAATTTTGAAAACTACAACTTTTTTCTTTCAGTGGTAAAAATGATGGTAAGCCTTTTTTTGTGTGTGCCTGATAGACACCTGGAATAATTTACTTGGGATAGTAAGGAGAAGACTGCTTTATTTTATCAGCTCCTGAACGTGGATATTATAAAAAATTATAAGTTGTTGGACCACAAAGCATAGCTATAAAATAAGCCTCAGAAAATAACTTAAAACATCATCAATATTGATAAAATACAGGAGTAAACTGCCCCAGTTGAAAATATCATCTTGTTGAAATCATATATCTCATTTATGACTGAGGATAGAGGTCTTTGCTAAAGTGTAATTTATGCACTGATCGTTACAAATAGCATGTGTAATTCCATATGCTGTGCTTCATAAAACTCAGGCAAACTGCCCCACTCTAGCAGACAGTGGAAACTCTGTTAGAATGAAATGCACTATGAATGGAGTCCAGTGTTGGAAGGCATTTCAAAGAAACTTTATCTAAGCAAACTAGAATGGGTGATTTCCTTGTAGCTTTACGGTAATTATTAGGCACATGCCAGGCTGCTCAGGAAAACTTGCAGTACCTTTGAAATGAGGTAACAAAAATATCAGTCTCCTCTACGTGGGAAAGATTAGTAGTGTGAAAATATTTTTTTTGTATGCTGAACCTTTCTCTAAAACAACAACTAAAGAATTCTATCAAATGCCCATCGTTAAACGTCTTAATAACTTTTGTGGAATTGTGCACTTCAAGGCTTTAATTCCAAGTAAAAGAATGAAAAACTACAACATTTAGGTAAGAAACGATAAACTAAGAAATCCTTTTCTCAACTAAGCTGTTATGACCCATAACTGAATTTATCTCTAGGTGCTATTTAACACTTTTATATAATAATTAATTTTCATGAGTACAATAAAAATTAGAAAATTGCTCAAACAGCATTGTAAGGAAAAAAATCAATAGTAATATTTTCATTTCTCCATTGTGGTGTTGGGAAAATTGAAAAGATTTATCCATTCAAAAGCAAGGGGCAATGGCAAAGCTGTATTTAGAAGCACTGAATCTAAATCTGCACACAATCAAAATTTAATTCTCTAAAACTTAAGAGCGTATCGAACCATTGCCTACCTCTCAGTTCTTTCTAGGATGCACAAGATATATTGCCACTTTTGGAGTGCCTACATATCTCTGCATATCTCTTCTAGAGTGACTAGAAACAAGCTGCAGCAATTTCAAAAGCAGTTTTGCAATTTTCCCACCTGATCAAAGAAGAACAATGAGGCCAGAAATGGTTTTTTTAATGTGTATAGGAATCACTACTAACCAAGAGGCAAGAAGAAAGAAATGTTAGTACCCACATCCAACCTTAACTGCAGGATTTTGGTTCTACATCTCACATGATCTGAATATTGCAGACATTAAAGAACATTGTAAAGTATTTAGTGGGACATTTTAAAGTTGATTCTTAGGCTAAGACTATGGCAACTGTTACACAGATCTCAGGAGCTCTTCATGTGTCTTAATTCAAAACTGGTGGGAATGAGTGGGTGTGTGAATGAGGGAAAAAAGAAAAGGAAAAAGAAGTGACGCCTATGTTCCATAAATCAGTAAGCAATTCTTCCAATCTAAATGAGTGGGACTCATCCCACCTAGCTGTGAATGCCTATAGCTAAACACAAGAAATCTAAGTTTATAAATCTTTTTTTTACGGTCTTCAGATACCAGGTACTTTCATAACAAGAGCATTTCAGTGGAGGAGTGTCTGCATGATACTGTGGTAAGAAGATGTAGCTCAACCATCCTTTCTTGCATGAAGAGCTAAACTTAAGTAACCCAGAAAGTTTTACAAATGTTTTCTATAGGATTTATATTCATGCTATTCAATAATCCTTTCCCATGGTGAAGAAATTCCAGCATGAGTGGACTCAGCATTTGAATATATTCCATTACCTTCTCCTTCCTGATTTGGTTAATGGAAAATTTTTCTATGACAGCTTTACAGACTGGTTTTGTAATAGAAAGTATGACAAATACTATGATTATTTCTATACTTCCATAATGTATTTTATTTTCTAATTAAGAAATGCATTGCATGATACAAACAGCGGGAAGAACTCCTCTGAAGTCAGCAGTATTGATCCACCTCCGCAAAGAATTTGGTCTCGTCCTAACAAAAGCTTGGTAAATCACAGTGAGTAAATGATACTGTTTGACACGATAGTGCAGTGCTCTCCTAGTACTTACATTGTCTTTAATGTAGATGTTCTTGCTCCCAGAATTTAATACCAGCTCCAGCTTGCTCTCTGATTTATTCAGGCCTTTCAGACGTAATGCAGCACAGCCCAAATGCAAACACACGTCTGATAGTATATAAAATACATTTTATTAAGTCACACAATGTAGGCAAGCAAGCCGGTCTCTTTAAGAGCCTTGTACCTGATAATTCATGCAGTCTGCAAACATACAACATCTGCTTCTATAAAGTTTTAATACTTCATCTGTACAGAATTTGGATCTCATTGTTCCTAAGAGAAGTTAAAAGCAGAGAAATAGAAAACTGCGAAAGTGCAGAAAATAAAAGCATGTGGGTTTTACAAATAACAGATTTTTGTTGGTGAACCTAACACAGACAGATCTTAATTAGATCAGTCATAGTTACAAAGCCAAAGCAACTCTTGCACAGAATTCTTACAGACAGAAATGCCATCAAGTTCCTCTCTTGATGTATTCCCTTGAGGCTTGCCTACGTATGAAGAAAAAGCTCATTTTCCTTTACCTGAAGTTTTCTGTTTTAAAATGTATAAAAAATAGGATAGAGGCCTTGTATTTGTACATTGTCCTGCAAGGACAGCTGTTCCCACTTTGCTTTTTCCTGAAAAAGGATATGGGATATAGGAGATTTAGAGAAATCAGAATAACAGGTTCTGTAGAACCTGCTTACAAAGCCAATCTTCTTTAAGTTTTACCATCTCCTTCTATTCCTTCCAGCTCCAGGGAAAGACTGTATCAAATTCCCTCCGATGGAAGCAAAATTTAAATTGGCTTCTAATGATTCCATTTATATAACACAATAGACTATCATGGAAGCTGAAGATCTGCTGCTGAATTCATAGTATCACATAAGATGAAATTTGGAAAACATGAAACACATTTTGGGGAAAATTCTGAAGTTAAGGTTCCTCACAACCAGAATTTAAAGACTACAGAACACTAGAAAGAAAAGTAATTGAAAACCTAATTCCATAGTAAAGACTCTCAGTAGGTTAAATTCCTCACTTCGAACTCCAGTTCTTCATCAGCACCACTTTTGACAAGTTTTTTGCAGAAGAAACCTGCAGTAACAGCAGTCCATAATTTAAACACGCTTGGGCTTCATGTAACCAATATGTGGCTGCTGATGAAGTGCAATGTCAATAGGCTCATTATCAATGAATCACTCAGGGATAAAATACAGCCTACAGTGATTTGAAAACTTGTAAACATGTAGCCATCTGGAGTTGTTTCAACCTAGCTCTTGTTTTTATCTATTTTTCTACTGCCGTCACTTCCAATTGTTAGTGTTTTATTGATTGCTTGGTCTCTTGCTGTTTAAGCACTACTCTACAGGTATCTTGGACAGCAGTGCAGGGGTAACTAGCTTGCCATTCTAAAACAAAATTTAATCTAAACACGTAAACTGGAGACTTCAGAAAGTATTCTAGGACCTCTGGAAAAAAAATCAGGACAAATTGTTTCTAACTTACATCCAAAACACAGAAAACTGAGATCATCAGTTAATGTAAATCAGCAGAACCCTATTGAATTCATTAGAGCTCTTCTGATTCACATCTGTAGACAATCTGCATAATCGTGTTGTCACAAGTAATAGCTATAGTAAGTTCTCATTGTTCCTTTTTAGCTGGATAGAAATGGCTTTCATGTCCCGCAATAGTGTTAATGCATTTGGAATTGTCCCATTCCAGGGTAGGGCAAGTCCAAGACTACACTTGAATGTGTAATATCTTTCAGTTGTTTGATCCAGATGAAAGTGCAAAGGAAACTGATTTTTGTGTCGTTTTCAGACAATCATGATGTTTTTGTCTTTTCATTGAATGAAATTTTTTCTTCAAGTTGCTAAAGCGCCAACTGTTCTTTCAGTTATAAACCATTATAATAAACGCAAACTAAAGAAAAGAGTTTTTTCTTAAGACATTAGAGAGTCATAGTCCCTGTCCAACTCTGCCAGACAGAATGAGGTTTCACACATCCTGCTTCTCCCCAAGGAATTGGCTTGACATTAGGAAGAAGTTCTTCACTGAGAGGGTTCATTGGAATGCGCTGCCTAGGGAGGTGGTTGAGTCACCATCCCTGGAGGTGTTTAAGGAGAGATTGGATGAGGCACTTAGTGCCATGGTGTAACTGACAAGTAGGAGCAGGTGTAGGTACTAGGTGTAGGTGTTGGGCCATAGGTTGGACTCAATGATCTGAAAGGTCTCTTCCAACCTTAGAATACTGTGATACTGTGTGAATCAAAATTATTTTCTATAACACTTGATATCCAGCTTAACAAACAGGTTTATATAATATAAAATGGCTTCAGAGTTCCATTGCTTCCCTCCACTGCTCCTCAAGCAGTTCTTAACAAAAAGCAGAAGACCTGAATTTTATTCTGTACTCCAGGCTGTACTGAGAAAGCATATGAACACTGAGTTCCTACATCTGCTGAGTTCACTAAGCACTGAAAAATTTGCCTTTTAATAAATTTCTTGTGTTTGTTAGGCAGTGTATAAGATAATTTGAGAGCATTCAGAAGTATCTTTTGAACTTTAAATTTCAGAATACATACAATAGGTAGTAATCATTCTCCAATGGGAAAGGAATGGCTTGGGAAGTTCCAGAACTTGCCTGTGGTAGACAGATTCTGTGGCATTTCAGATCTTTGCTGCAGTGCTTTTTTTTCTTCATGGTTATACAAAAGAGAATAGCTCAGTTAAAATAAACAGTTTCATGAAAGGTGTCTGAGCACTTCTTACTCATAGGCTTTATTAGATAAATATACTTAGTGATCTGCTAGCTCTTCTGTAATTTGGAAGAAGTGGGTTTTATAGTATTTATACACATAGCTAAAACCAGAAGTAGAATATCAATGCCATTCCTGCACCACCACAACACTTCAAAACCCTCTGTTATTTTGCATTGAATCAGTCTTGCGCAGATGGAAACTCTTCAAGGTGTTGTACACTAGAAAATAATGGACCATTCCATGGCTTTTTCCAGCAACAAAATCAACCACCAAATCATGCTGGAAAGCTTTCAGATCCTGACTGCAACCCCTAAAGGATTACTCATCCTCAGGCTTGTGCTTTCAGAGAGGTATGATAAACTTGCTGCAAAATCTAAAAAAAATCAGTGAATATTTTATGGCAACTAAGAACCATCCTGAAACTCTCTTTTCAAATGATCCCAGTAATATTATTGCTTCTTGTCAGAGGTTTTTTTATGGAATAAATGCACCCTCTTAGGTCAGTGAAGTCCAGCAAACAGCAAAAAAGAATACCCTTTTTCTAAAACTGATTAATGAAATTGGATCTCTTATTTTAGGATAGTAAACAAACTGAATAGAAGAAATATAGAAATATTCATACTGAAGTACCTAAATTAGAGGATGGAGACAACCCCCAAAATTTAGGACGTTAATTTCTTGTTGTTCCTGTTGCTATGACAATATCCCTTAATTGACTACAAAATAATCCCAGAAGGCAGTGTTTAACACCCAGAGGATTAAGACACTTGCAACGACTCCATCCTAGCAGCCTGGCTCCCAGTGAGGCCATGTGGCCCTTTTAGAAGCAACAAAGCGTTCACCAAAATTGGCAGCAAATGCACAACTTTCTGCTATAATCATGACTTAATTATAACAGGAAAAAAAAAGTATAACATTTTTAGATAAACCTTTATATGATTTTTACTAGTTTCCCTTCTCTGCATTATTATAATGTCTTGAGTGAACTTGCAATTCACACGACTATTGCTTTCCTTCAATACTCCTTCATCAGAGCGCTGTGATTTATATTGGCATTTTCTTTGCTGAACGAGAGGCTGGAGAGTAGCGCTGTGGAAAGGGATCTGGGAGTTTTGGCAAGTTGAATACAAGCCAACAGTGTGCCCTGGTAGCCCAAAGGGCCAACCCTGCCCTTGGACACATCAAGCACTCCATTGCTCATTTATCATTTACAGTATAACTTTGCAGTACCAAGTGTTACTACTTTTTGACTCTGGATATTATTTAGTAATTGGTTCTGAGACTCAGGTCAGAAAAGCTACACAGTGTTCATTGTGACTCATGTTTCTTATATTGTTATACATATGTTCTCTTTTATCTTACATGTTATAAAACCTAAATTTTAATATGATGAGAGAAGTAGAAGCAAAATGAAAATATATTTAAAAACATCCCACGATAAGCTGAAAAAATTAATCATTATTTCCTAATTTACATTTTTCTAGGGTTGTTCTACGATCCACATGCTTCTTCCAATTAGATGTATTATTTTTTTTTAGGAAATACAAAGGAATATTGAAAGATACTGTTCCAGTTTATTCATAAAATTAAAAGATTCTGATCTGCATCCCATAGTCCTCTATATAGTTTTAGGAAACAAAAAGAAAACATTTTTTTATGTGATTATATTAATTCTGTGGAGGCCATAGTATTAATAACATGCAGGTAATAGTTCTTACCACTCACTCAGCACTCTTAGCCGTTTGTATTCACCAGTATTTTCTAACTTATTTTCCTAGACCTATGTTTTTAGTCTATGCAAGTTTCTTTTCTGCATGAAGTCATTGACATCTATTCCTTCTCCCTTATGTTCCTATTCAAACGTTGTGTCTAAACGAACAAACAAATACCCACAACCACAAAAAAAGAAAAGTAAAATTATGGATTAGGTATTTTAAAAGGTTAAACAATGCAGTTAGTTTGTGCGATCCACCAGCATCCTCAGGTAACGCACACGCACTGGTCAGCTGATCTTCCTTTGCATAGCCAGCCCCTGCAACAAAGGGCAACAAATGCCTGCCAGCAGTCACAGCGTTGGCAGAAATTCAGCCCGTACAGTGCTTTCAACTCAAGCAATTACTTAATCCTGTTTCTTAAACCTATAGCCTACGTATCGTCGCCGGGATTTGAATGCTAACCTTGAGTGCAATGCTGGGTGTATTACATTATATTCTCCATAGGACTATAAATTTAGGAGATTATTCAGAAAATGAAGATCTCGCTAGGTCTACTAAATTGACAAACAATCATCATAATTGCACAGAGACTATGGATAATAAGATCATGGTAGATACGTTAGCAAAAGCTTTATCAATCTTTAACCATGTCTCGGGGACAATTCTCTCGCGGCACAAAGATGGAGAATGTACTGGAAAACTTCATTCTGTTTGATCTAAAATATTTCCAAGCAGTATCCCATGAATCGCTTGCGCTGTTGGACATATCCATCTAAGTTTCCGGCTCTTCATGAATTCCATGGAAGAACAGAGCTGCAAACCATGAGAAACAGAAGTTTCCAGAAATTTTGCTACATAGGTACTTTGCAAAGGGGAGAACCAAAGCACCTGTTTGTATTTCATATCCTAACAGGAATGCACAAGAGAAATGGAACCCTGGACTTGCATGAAATTTATTTGTAATTTAACATACCATAATAGTTTCTGTGCCATTGCTGAATATTTTCCCTCAAGAACAGTAGATTTGCCCTTAGGTAGGCATAGTTCCCTCGGAAATTTATGGTCCATGTTTAAAATTATAAACTAGTGATTATTCAACCCTTTTTAGACTCTACAGTTAGAAGCGCATTCTTTAGAAAAGGACCTCAGTGGGGGAGGAATGCTGGAATTTTCTACAGAAGTGCTTTTAAAGCAAACATGCCTTGAGCTGTAATGGATGAAAGGTGTTTGTTAAATTGCTTGATGTTACAAATATCTGAAATTGAGTGGGTGATTGATTTAATTACAGTTGTCAGACTGGTTTTAAAAGCAGATTTTTCTTTTTGTTCTGTTTTTCAGATCTGCAGAACAGTTGGATTCTGAACATAAAGAAAAGAAAATGTCTGAATATACTAATCACAAAATGTAGCTTCTGGCTAAGGCAAGGAAGTGCTGCATAATTTTCAAAACACTCAATCTGGCCAATGCGTTCCATTTCTGAATAGCAGGACCCCTGTTGTTCCAATCCCTGCTATTTTCTGAATAGAAACATCCAATAATAGTGGTACTGTGTTGCTTTCATATATACATAAGGCTAATAGAAATGGGAAAATTAGTGAATGGCTTGGTGTAGACAGAGCATCCTCTCCCGAGTTGCTAAATCCTGTCACTGAAAGGAGGTCCATCAAACTCACTGCCTCACTACTGCATTGAAGCTTGCCCTTCTAGAAGAAAAGCAGCTCTTGGAATGTGATTTGCTTAAACCTGATTCTGTGTTGAAGTACCCAGTTCAGCACTGATTGATCATTAGTGTGCTATGCTCCTGCAGGTCTCACTGGTTTAAACCTGTGGCATTCAGGGTTAGCTTCAGAAGAAGGGCTTCATTTAGGTAATACTAATGCTCACAATGCCACTCTGCTAAGCATTTATATAAAAGTCAGGCAGCTACAGAGAAATTTCTGCCAGCAAAACACGACAGATATCGAAATTTCTGCTCAAAGATACCTAGGATATGGCTGGGCACTTGTTTCAGCATTTGAACTTTTCTCTCTCTTCTGTTGAAGTTGTGTCAGTTCTGTATTATGCACAATGGTTACGGGTTTAATAAGCTAGAGAATACCTTCAGGCAATTTAGCGTGACAAGTCCTGTTCTGTTCCTCTTTCCAGTGACTGTCGTATCATCTCAAAGAAAGCAGAGCAGCTGCAATGGCAGAGACTGTGAAAGAGCATACCCCGACAGCACAGAACAGCCTTCAGCTTGAATCGGAATCTTTTAGAAAGTTAGAATAGGTGAGGTGAACTCCTGGATAAAGTGTTGCGGATAAATGATCTTCCACAAACCATTGAATCATGCTTACTAAAAGAAAATGAAATTAACATTTTCTTGTGAATTCATCATAAACTAAGATTGTATTCTCTCAGCTGCCATGGTTTTAGCTGATGAGTGGTAACTCATAACCTGAACACATATTTGGTTGGTTTTCATTGTCTGCTCATGTCCTAAATCTCTTCCTTGACACCTTTGAAAATGCTGGCCTTTTGTCACAGATCTCCTAAAACCTGTTCAGAAACAGTTACTAATATGGGAGTTTCCCATTGTTTTTAATGGGCCATGGATCATTCCAATGAATAATAGGGAAAAGCTGTAATTTCTTTCATATGGTTTATCATGGGAAGCGAAGACAATTATCTTCTTGCAGAGTGTGCTTGTACTTCTAGTTCTTTAGCCCTCAGTTAGATACTATTATTGTCTGGCATCAAAGTAGAGCCCAGAAAAAAAGAAACAAAAACAAAACAAAATTAAAAAGCTCATAGGAAAACATTTATTGAAGCACAGGATAATTTTAGATTCACTTTGGTATCACGGCATAGACTTGTAAGTGCAGGAATGTGTGTACTGCCAAATTCCTGAGCTGACAGGTCTTTCTAGGTTTCACATAAAATTAAAGACTTATGCCAGGAAGCATCAGACACCTTTACAGCTTTAGGTATCATTAAACAGCATTGTTTATAACGTGCACAGCTCAGAACAGTCCCTTGGTCAGCTCTCACAAAAGGGAAAACAGGTTTGGGTTTTTTTGCACAAGGGCTTACTGAAGAACTCTTTCTGCCTTTGGTGAGATCTGGGTTAAACCTGTGAGGAACTGTTGAACTGTACAAGAATAGCTAGAACGGATTCAGCACAAGAGTTGGAAAGTGTCTTATGGATGAGCCCTGCTGTCAGTCCTTAAGTACAGTAATAACACAACAGACACGGAAATTTCTTTTTAATATTAGATTGAATATATGCAGAGATACCAAGCAGTTTATGGTGATGCACTGTTGTAATTTCTGAGTCTGCAATTTAAAAGACATGAAAAATTATGTTAATTGGTAAAAAAAAGATGGTAAATGTATGCAAAAATGCACTAACTAACTATATCTCTAGAGAAGTTCCAATAAAGAAAATGGAAAAAAGCACCATATTTCACTCAAATGTGTGAGAAAAATTCGGGGAGTGCAATAGTTACAGTATTCTTTATTTCTGTTCAAAAACTTTTCTATTTAACAAGAAAGCAGGGATTTATGTATCATTTGTCATATTATCCCAATTTAATCAACATCATAAATTGTTATACTGTGTTTCTGATGTCAGCGGATATTCCTTATTTGTATCTGGATGTTCTTTAAGGTTTTCATGAAGTACCTGAACGGAAAATTCCTATTTAAACTCTTTGTCTTCATCAAGACATTTCAATGGATAGTTTCTCCCCAGCTCTAGTAACAACTCCTTTGTAACAGAAGTAGCAAATGGCAGTGTGGAAAAGGTAAGGACCATTGGGCCTTCCTAGTGGCGGTGATGCCGACTTCTCTCCATCCCACACAGGTGGTTCTCTAGTCCTGGACACTGACCTAGAAGGCCAAATTGTTTTGTGTAACGCGCCCACGGCTACAGCTGTAGGAGGTAGTGACTGGCCTCATGAGCGGTTCACCTGCAGGCAAATTGTTCTTTGCCTTCAAAAATACCTGAGATACACAGTGCAGTTTTGTGAATAGCAAGAGATGGAATTAAATCCTTCTGAAAATACTTCTGGCTGAGGCAGCACACCTGGAGGTGTTCCCCTGGCCAGTGCAGTTGCCAGGTTGTAGGGAAACGGTAATGCTGTGCTCAGGGCAGGGCCGTTCTGACAGCTCACACACACGCAACAAATCTTGTTAACGTGTGCGATCAGCTCTTCATGGAGGCACAGGAGGGATAGCTCAGCACATGCACACAAAGAATTTCCAGAATAAAACTGATGGTGGATGGTCCTTACAATTGCTGAGACTGGAGGAAGCTCAGGGCTTGGGGGAAACCACAATTGCATCCCCTGGGTGGTGGCTTGGAGCATTCTTTAACTCAGCATTTTGTTTTCTTTGTTACTTTATTGCCTTTAAAAGATACAGGTGTTTGGTGACATGTTATTCATGAAGGATTTGCTAAGCTCTCCATCTGGAACATTCCACAGCACAGAAATTTGAGTCTAATAGAGCAGATGCAGGTGTTGGCTTTCTGAGGCTGAGTAAGTAGCTTTCCTTATATCTTTCTTCAGCCTCTCTGGGCCTTTTTACCTGCTCATTTCTCTTAGCAGAACTGAAACTCTCTAGCTTAGCAAGCTGGACCCTTGCAATCAGTGCTGAGCTGCCTAGCCCGGAGAGCACGTTTTCTCAGTGCTTTGATCTCATGAGGGTTTTTTGAATTTGCATGTCATCTTTCACGAGGAGGTGGGTAATATGAAGTACGTACAAAGACATATTTGATGTAACTGAATAAACAGGACCAAGGCATAGACAAGTGACCTGGCCTGGGAAAAGCCAACCTTGTAAATTGTTAGAAAGGTCCCAAGCACAGTCTTTGCCTTCAGGCTACTCTCCCACGCAATGTTTGTGTGGGATTTAGGAGGCAGTGTCAGACAGACAGTGTCAGCCCAGTAGGTTCACTCTTTTGAGGGGCAAGGATATTCCTCTCTGTGGGAAAGAGCCAAGTCACATCCGATTAGAGAATGTCTCACATTATTTGCTAACATTAATGTAGTCATGTTCAGCTTTCTCACTTGATTTCTAGTCAGCATTCTCAATAAGTCAAAGTCTATGGCATAAGTCCAGGAAATATGTTAGAAAGATTAAGTAAAAAACTAAAATGAGGAGGAAAAAAAGGGAAAAAAATACATCAGGCTCTAAGTCCCAGAGAAGTCTAAAAGTAGAGATGCACTATAGAAGAACCTCATCCCTAGCAGCTCAGTTGGTGCCTCAGGCAAAGTTTCACGCAGAGAAAACTAGTAGATGAATATTGCCTCTGTAGCTAATGACCTATAACCCTGAGGTTTTTATTAAAGTGATTATTAAAGTTATTTTTTACTTTTCTATGTACTAAATAACAATATCGCAGTACTTATCTACACGTGAAGACAACTAGGTCAGATTCCATGGCTGGTCGTGTAATCAATTAATACAAATGCCTCTAGAGGCCAATATGGAGCACATAATTAGGAGCCTAATAATTGCCAAAATGAGATATGATAATCGCCTTGCCTCTCAAAAATTCTGATTGTATTTTTACAATCAGCAGTGCATATTCCTGAATAACAGAGACATATTTGTGTGATTAAGGGTTTAAAGTTTTGATAAACCAAGAACTTCATGGCTGAAGTTGCAATATAATTTATTTGTGTCTGAATATTGTCATGGATGGGACTGAAACATCTTATGCAATGGAAACAGAATCTTAGCAGAGAAACAAAGAGTTTATATTTAATGAATATTATGAAATTTCATCATTCTTTCTTTGGTTTTGGAGGGTTTTTTTGAGTGAGACTTTATAATTCTTGCCATATATGCAAACAAAGATAAAAGATCTGGCTTCTTTTTCAGCCACGAGACAGAGATATGAGTCATGGAAAGCAAGATTTATTGGTCTACCAGAAACTTTTACTTTAAATATTCTCTGTCAAATTCTTTCAAAGAAACTGAATCGACACATAATTGCACATATCCATGAAAAGCACAGCTTAGTCTTTGACTAATTTAATTCATTGCCTTTTTGCTGAGATTCTGTCTTGTGGCTTTGCTCTAATAGACACAAATCTTGTTTTGACTTATCCAAGTCTCTCCTGTTTGATTTACTGTTTTAATGGATCGGTGATAAATAGCTATAATATACTCTCTGTAGGACTTGAATATACCATCCAACTGTTGTCATATTTGCCTAGAAGTGTGAGGTGACACATAGCCTCTTGTAAAAAATGTGCACTGAACCAGACATTTGAACAAAATGTGTTTGAGAACCACATAAAAATAAGAATTAAATAATGAAATGGGTGGCTTGCATGTTAAATAGGCATTCGGTAGAGCCTGAAGGAACAATAACACCTAAGATTTGAAACCCCATCAAGGGGACAACCCCACAACAACATACATTCTGAGTTCCAGCTTCACTAGAATTTGAATGCTGTGACATCAAGAGGTAAGCTAGGAGTAGCTTGTTTGTAATAGAGCAGGCTATCTGTAGGGTCAGGAGGTAAATCCACCGTATTCCAAGGAAAAACCTGGAAAACACTAGTGAGCTTCAGAGCTCCAGATCTCATAATACCTGGTCCTGGGCTACAAGGTAGATAGATTGATTGTTTTGGCTGCGGAATATCCCATTTTTCCATGTGTATCTGCCAAAAAGACTAGGCATTTCAGTGCTGTGGCTTTAGGAGAGTTCTGATGATGAATGAGGCTTTGTCTACATCTAAAAGGTTCTGGCAATATGATGCCTTTTATGGAGGTATTCAGTCTTCTAGGGAAGCGTTCATTTAGCCACAGAAACTGAGTGAATTTGGACACTAATATATGAGAAAATAGTTCAGGAAAACCTTATCTAACCTCTTTAATTGATCAGTAACACCCTCAATTTCAGGAAAAAGAAAATTCATCTCCTACAACCTGAATTCATGTTAATGAATGACTTCAATAGCATCTTCAATGAGTTAAGTACATATACTTCTTTCTCCTGCCACATTCCTAACAGAAGCCTTGTCAGGAGCACAATATTGCCAGGCACGCTATGAGAATCACTCAGCAGCTTTGCAATGATGACACTTCCATGACTAGGAATCTTCCTCCAAAGTAAAAAAATAACAGAAACACAGAATGATAGAATCATTTAAGTTGGAAGAGACCTTTAAGATCTTTCAGTCCCTCTGTAAACTTTATACTGACAAGTCCACCACATCTACCCATCTTTTAAATACCATTTCCCTGGGAAGCCTGTTCCAACGCTTCACCACTCTTTCAGTAAATAATTTTTCCCTAATTTCCAATCTAAACCTTCCCTGGCTCAGCTTGAGGCCATTTCCTGTTATCCTATCCTTCGCTACTTGAGGTAATGAGACTGACACACACCTAGGTACAGACTCCTTTCAGGTAGTTCTGGTGAGTGATAAGATCTCTCCTGAATTCAAGACTTCCTGTAGAGATTTCAATTCTATTTGCTTACATAGAAAAAAATGTGAAAATCTATAGACTAAAAAGTATAAGCATTAAAGAAGCTACTGTATCCTCACACTAACACAAAGTCATATACTCTAAAAGAATGGTTTAAAGATACCTGGATCTACTATAGAGCTTACAGCACTATGCTACAAGTAAAGCAGCAGAGGATCCTGCTGCCAAGATTAATTGTAGATTTTATCCCATAATTATCTAAAATAAGGTCTATAAATGACATATAAAATAGACTTTCTGGACTCTGTGTGAGAAATGAGTACCTGAAGCTCAGTGCTAGTGGCTTGAGTTCATGCTGAGTTGCTTTCTCTCCTTCGTGGTCCTCTTTTACCAAAACATAAAAATAAGAAAAAAAAATCTAGTCTTGATTGAATGTCCTAAAGGGAATCAAACAGATTTTAAGAATTCTTTTCAGTTAGCATAATAATGGCTTCACTTAAACTTTTGATGAAAGAATTGGAATGAAAAATTTAGAGTTTTGCCCAATATAGCAATGTTATAAAACAACATTAGGATTTGGTAAAAATATCTCTCTGCTTTGTTTTGGATTTCTTTATAGTTTTGTTTTTTGTTTTGTTTTGTTTTGTTTTGTTTTGCTTTTTTGTTATTGCCATTTTTATTTCAGGTGTTGTGTTCTCTCTCATTCAGATCCTTAACCTCAGAAGCACTTTAAAAAAGCCTGTTCTTCAAATATCTACACACAAACCTGTTTGCATGAGTGTTTGCCACGTTTTCACATTCTGGAAATACTCTTGTGAACAAATATTTGCTTGTTCAACAGTTCTCTAAAGGTGAATAAAAGATCTTACGAACGCTATCAAAGCAAATACATGTGGCGCCTGGTACATGAACATTTATGATCACATTTTTGCAGGAAAGAGCCAATGCTAACTGAGTTTCTGTACAACGTACAAAAGTGCACTTCTGCAGAGTCAAAGATATGCATTAGTTCAGCAGGCAGCAAAACATCATTGTTGTTGCAGTTCCCTGTACGATATCCTAGACCTGCTATGTTCAGGGTCAACTCTCCTACTTTCTGCCATCAAAAGTATGTACAAGTATTACTCCATTCTTTACTGTCACCTTATTCTCAGAACATACATTTGCTTGGAGTGTTGAAAAAAAAAACAGCATAAACTTTACTCAATTACTGTCCAGTGAAAAGCCATTGCAGTCAAGAAATCGAGTTGGCTTGATTCAGAGGGATTCCAGCCAACCGCAGATGGCCTACATTCTATCTGAAATAGATTACCAGTACAAATTATTATAGGCCAGTTTTATTTTATCTCTTTTAATAAGTTGAATGTTCTAGTAGAAATATTCAAATTCAGGTATTAAATTTCACAGAGCTTGCCCTTGGAGACTTTGTACCGAGCCAGTGAAGTTAGAGATGTTCTTAACGTGTCTGATATCGTCTATCACTGACATATTTGCAGCATTAAGAACGAACCTACTGGTACCGATACTCTCGTTTGACAGTAGAGGGAGCGTTTCATCCAGTAACTCGCTTGTCCTCTTATGTTCTCATAAAGAACCTGGCAATAACTGATAAATAAAGAAATTATCAAACCCAAATACCTCTAATTGGACAGGTAGGCTGTGGCTGGGTAATTGTAAAACAAATGATAGTAGCTGGAAACTCATACAGTGTAGCAAAACCAGAATATGTTAATGATGGAGATCAGAAACTAGTTTTTCCTTTTTCTTGAGAGATAATTTCAGAAGAGTAAAATCCAAATTAGTGAAAAAAATATTTTTTCCCTACTGGAAAATGGAGCATGAAGCCAGGCTTTCAGCTGTCGGGGGATAGGGGAGATCTGGCAATAATGTCAGACTTAAAGAGTGTGGAATAAGAAGTGTAGCACTCATTTAGTCTCAGGGTAACAGGTTAAAAAAGGTGTTGACAGAACTCAAATTTGAGTAACTCTGATGAGATGATAACATGAGACAGTAATTCTCTATTGCCATGAGATCTTATGGAGATCTTTTGCTCTTTTTCAAAGTCGTTTCCCTGTGTCCAGTCATGTCTGTTGAAAAAATAACTACTGAGTACGTTAGAAAATTCATCCTGCACATTGCAACCACAGCACTGGCAGTACTAGATTTTCTATGAGCTTTCCTGAATGGAGAGTTTATTGATCACCTGGGTGATGCTTATTTAATTGAATACTCTTTTTATTTTTCCTTAGCCTTTGCTCAGGCAAACTCTGATACTTCAAAAGAAATTTTATTGAATGAAGAACATTTGCCTCCAGGTGAAAGTAATAACTTTGATTCAACTACCTTATGACCTGATTAAAAGCAGGCTGCATTCGTATGTCAGGTTAAACTATGAGATTCAAAAATGAACAACTGTTCCTCTAAGACCAGTGGGGATATTGTCTGTTCAAAGAGGTGATCACAAACATGAAAATAGTTTTAGCTGTTCATTAACTTGGGCCTCAGGCCTCAGCCAAAGTCAGCCATTTCGATAAGAACTTGCAATGCAATGTGTCTTCAAGGGATACATAAAGTTTCTGATTACATGGAGAGTTTGGGAGGTATGGTGTTTGATAAGTGATAAAATACATGTTTAGTGTTTTAAAACTCCACATTTGATCAGAAACAAGCTGAAAACAATGACTGAGCTGAAATCTGCTCTCTGAAAATGAGCTGTTAAAGTTTGGTTGGAAATTTCATTTAGGGATCTCTCTTACCCATGACTTTCTTTCCATAAGCAGGCTGCTTGATCAGCAAAGCTGATGATGAGGCTTTAGAGGAGCCTGACACCTCACTGACTCCTCAAATCACTCTATTTTATATTCCCTCCTCTCTTTATCACATTTTTTTTTCTTGTTCTCCCACTCCTTCCCTTTCTGATGGAATATTTTCTCCCTGCCCCTCTTTGTAACTGGATTAGCTTTTCCTGACCACTGAGATGGTTGGCCAGGAACACATTTGAAAAGAGGTGAATATACCCCTGTAAGTACTGCAAATAGATCGATCAGATCTCACAGGCATGTTTCAGTGCTGGAAGAATTTTGTGATTTCCGAAAGGTTATCTTTTTTCCTGTATCATGAATACAGTTGTTTTCTAGATTCACTAGCCTAAATACAAGCTTTTTCATTAAGCTAGTTCTCTAAGTAAGAATAACTACATTCCTGACAGCCACTTGAACTACTAGAATAAGAGTAATATTAAAATTTGCCTAAAATAAAAAAAAAAAAAAAAAAGGAAAAATATTTGGATACTTGTTACTTGAATTTTTCGGGAACTTGGGAGCCTTAAGGCTAGCTTTTAATTCCATATTTGTCCATCTCCACACAAAATGAAGTGCAGAGAGGAGCTGTTTTATTTTGAGTAGGTAATATGCAGACCCTGAAATTTGTGACAGTCACATGCTGAGTTATTTTTATTAAAGAAACTCCAGAATCCGTGGTATGTTATGATAAATGCTTATCTTTGCACATTCTTAGAGCTGAAATTAAAAGAAACAGGACAATAATGCCAGCAGCTATGATATCTTTCTAGAAAGGAGACTACAAATTTCAGCAAGAGGTAGGAAAAAGTCCAAGTCCTGTCCTATCTAGCACCTATTTGATTTAATGGGATTGCACTTGTATAAATGAGAGAAGAACTTGACTTGTAAACTTCAAAAGGCTCACAATAGCAAACAAGGAGGAAAAAAGAAGAAATGAAAAAGCAAACAACACCATGTGGAATGAATCTGAGACATCCCATCCCAGTAAGAACACTCAGCAGTCCATTTTATTTATTCAGATCAAATGCAGACTATGAGATATATAGACTATGTGAGGATAGGGTGGGAAAGTGAATAGGTTCAAATAAAAGCATTACTTTGGCACTGCTGCTGACATTAATGTAGGTTATGAAAAGAGTGCGTCTGAGACTGGCACTGAAACTCTTGAGAGCTAAGCACATTCACAGGAATGAACTTATTATGACAACCCCAATATTGAGGGAAAGAAAATACAAAGTCAGGACTTATATTTTCATATGAAATAATCACATTTTACTGGAAGGGTTTAATTTAGACAGAACAATGACTTTTGAAAATGAACAGGATCTTTTTTTTGTTTTGTTTTAAAGAACAACAATAATAATTTAAAAAGGAAAGAACAAAATAGCAAGGAAAATTATTTGGCTTTTTCAGTTCCTCTTCAAACTAAAAAGTGCTTCTTTGATACCAAGCACTTCATATGTAAATCACTCGTGCAAGACAGAGAAGTATAAATAGTACATATTCAGGCATGCATCATTTTTTAATAATGAAACTTTTGGCTCTCTACGGATTCTCAAATCTAAAATGAATTTGTATAGCAAACCTACAGAAAATTTTTGCCCTGCTCAGTATAGTGCTATTCTGTAATCTCAAGATCACTCACTCCTTTTCTGATTGCTGAAGAACAATCTCTGCTTCTGAAAACCTCTTCAGAGGCATGGGAGCTCTCCCATTTCTTTTTCATTGCTTAAGTTGTGTAGATCGCTCACTGGTACGAAGAGAGGAGCTGAGAGGGGAAGGAAGGTGTCCAAGGCAGAATCATACCCAGGGAAGACTCAGCATGGCTGCAGTGTACAGTAATCCCATGTCACCCTCAGCAATATGCTCTACATGAAGCCTTTCAGTGTTCAACTTCTGTTTTTCAGCTGATTGTTGTAATATTTTTGGTTTTGAGTTAATGGAGAAAAACATGCCCTTCCAGAGAGCTACTGTAGAATATCCTTCCATGTTACATGATTCACCTTTTCGGGTTCATTTTTCCAGTGCTTTGATTACAGACGTGACTAGGGTGACTTGCTTGGACACAGATACCTTAGGCAGTTTAAATGGGAGGCATATACAATTTTGATCTCAGTCAATAAAATCTACTGCTCTGAAACACAATTACAACTCACTGCTTTTGCACGGGATCACACAGAATGACAGAATGGCCAGGATTGGAAGGCGACCCAGGAGATCATCTAGTCCAACCACCACCCCCACCGCCCCGCTGAAGTTCTTCTTTCAGCTCTTCTTTTTCAAGAAAAGTACGCACTAGTGCAGCTGATGTGAGTTATTTAGTAGTGTATGCACAGGTTTGGCTGTATTTGCCCACTTCTCATTAATTTTTATGCATGAAAGTAATCTAGATGAAGGGGATAACAATCACAGGTCAAAAGGGAGGTGAAATTATATCATGAATTCATAGCAGCTCCTGAAGAGAGAACAGTCTGCAAAGAGACTATATAGATAATCCTCCTTATGACTCACAAGGAAGTTACTTTATCTGAGGAAATATTAATGTATAGCATATGTAGAACCTATTTATAATAGGATTATCTTTTAAATATTTTAAAAGTTGTTTCATCTAACTGAAATGTAAAACCGTTTAGAGCTTCTCTGCCAAACTGGAGAGTTAAAACAAAGTTTTTCTTGAAAGGAAAACAGAACAATAAGTATCTATGTTATCATCCTGAATCTTAGCTCTCACAGCAGTGTATCATTTTGCTAATCCATTAAAATTAGGGCTTCATGTTGGTAACTTAGGATAAGACTGTCTTTCTCTAAACTGTGATTCATAATTGAAAAAGCATGACATAACCTGTCTTTAATTTCACGAGTTTGTAAAGGAAGGGTGTATATAAAAGTTCCATAAAAATCAAAATGCGAAAGAGCTAGATATGGAATTTTTAATGGCTGTGGTCATGCAAGCAAGTTTAAACTGTTTAGAGGGGGGTGGGGGGGGGTCCCTTTCTGTTTAAATTAAATCAAGCACTGGCAGTGCCAGATTGACCATCGGTATTTTTCTACATTAGTTTTAAGAGATGAACACCTGTTTTGTCAAAAAATCTTTGTATTTTGGTAGAATTTCATAATGTCAGCTTCTTTATATTTCACAGCCCATCAGAACCTGTATTTAACTGGAATCAGTCCCATTCCTTCCTTCTGGAGGGGTACTAGTTTCAAAGGATGTACTATTGTGACTATCTGAATTTTCTTAAGGTTGTTCAGAGGCTCCGTTTTCAATATTTTCACTTGGAAACACTTTATTCATTATGATTTATTAAAGATACTTCCAGATGGTAATAAAAGTCTTTTCCTTGATGCTTCATATGCAAAAGTAACGCTATTTCTTTTACTATAGTGAACGTATCTTTTCCTTATATTAGGTGGCTGCTATATATTACATAACAGTGATGCAAGTAACCAGTGCAAAATCTTATGTAAAATTAAAATGTAATATAAATTTAAAATGTTTGTTAGCTAGTGCAAGTTACATTAATTTAATTTCCCTATATTTTTTACTTCAGAATTTAAGTACTCCAAAGGGAACATTCAATTAAGTTTAGGCCTATAATAAATTGTTTAAACACATATTCTCTATTGAAAAAATGAAATAAATATAATCAGTAAAATTAAATATCATTTGAGGAAAAAGATGCAAGATGCAAGGGTAAAACCAACATTCTTCACCTTAGCATGAGCTTGAAGAATTTGTTATTTGTTACTGAGTCTTCACCAATAATAAAAACAGGGCTGTTGCGTAACACTACTAAACATCCTTTTAGTAACTCCTGTTTTCTGTACACTCCATAGATTTGTACAATTATCTGTGTCTCTGAAGACAAGAAGCATTGCTGTGATGTGAGTTTAGAGAAAGTGTTTCTTCTGTATTCCTTATTTTTTTCAGGTGTATGTAAAGGCAATGTTTTTTCCATTGGATATTGTATGCATAGACTGTCTTAATTGCTATTTCCATTATAAATGTTTCATTAACTCTTCTTTCGTCTAACTTATCGGCTTTTTGCTCAATTTTACATTTTTTATTAAAACTATTCTGTGCAACATTTGTCACGTTTCTCTCTTTTAAAAATAAATCTAGCAAAGCTTTTCTGAAAGTATTGGAAAAACAACATACATCTTTCTTTCTTTCTGCACGTATTAAATTTTAGTGCAAGCAGATACTTCTACATCGGCACGCGTGTTTTTTTTCTTTTTTGATATGGTTGAATGAAGGAATGAACATTCCTTTATAAATAAGTTTGAATTGTCATCATTCTGTAAACATTGTAAAATTAAACAGGTTTAAAAAATCTTGTGTCTCATCCTGATACCTATCTATTATTTATGGTTGCATCTTCTCTAGGATTGAGAACAATTGAAATATATCACATTTCCATCCTGGAAAGTACAAAATGCTTCTCTTCATGGAAAATTGATTCAATACTTGCTGTTTTAAGGCCCATGTTAATCACAATGGATGGAATGTCATCTTCAAGCCCTTTTAAATCCTGATTGAGATCATCATGATTATTTTTACATCTGCTCTGGTAGAAGAAATTCAGGCTGATTTTAACAATTATAAAGACTGGTTCAACACATTATCATTCCTGGTCTTCCTATATCTTTAGTTCTCTTTTAGCCTTGAAGGTATAAAACAAATCAAATGAATGAACAAAATATGAAAAAGTCATCCAAAGCCGATCATAGAAGAAATTGTCTGGTTACTGCAAGAGTAAAATTACATTTTGAACCCAAACTTTCAATAAGATTCTTCTAAAGACTATAAACTGAAAAATTCCCTTAAAAGTCTTTTCCCAGCCAGATACTATCTTCCTCAATCACTGTCTTCCTTGAACCATCACTCTCTTCAACACTGAAGAGAATTTGGATGAGACACTTAGTGCCATGGTGTAACTGACAAGTAGGAGTAGGTGTAGGTAGTAGGTGTAGGTGTTGGGCCATAGGTTGGACTCGATGATCTCAAAGGTCTCTTCCAACCTTACAATACTGTGATACTGCGATACTGTGATACTGTGAGTTCCTCTGCTATTCCCTGTCTTCTCCAGTTTCAGAAGGAATTTGCTTTGTGTCATTGCATCAAATCCCTTACCAAAGCAGGGAAAGACAAAAGCTACAACATTTCTTTTGGCTTGGAAATAGGCTTCCTTATTAAAGAAGTTAACTTTTCAAAGATCTGTTAGGAGATCTGTCTTTGGGAAACACGTGTTGAAATTTACCTTATTTGTTATTGTCTCATGTCTTTAATTTTCCCTTCATCCACAGATCACTCTGATATCAGCATGCAATTGAGAAATATATCTAAATCTCTTTTTTTCTCTTTCACCGCTCCCATTAGATGTTATATGTTCTGATATGATGGTTTCAATAGACAGTTCTTGGTACTGGATCTGTGATTTTATGTGCCAGTTGTCTTAGGATTCTGGAATGAGTTTTTTCTGGCTTCCAAATTTGAGAACATTCTGCCTTTTTAGATTTTGCTGCTACTCAAGAGTTGTTTACATTTTCACAGTCCCATTTAGGGAGGTGATTGTGCCCCTTTACTCGACACTGGTGAGGCTGCACCTCGAGTGCTGGGGTCAGTTTGGGCTCCTCACTACAGGAAGGACATTGAGGGGCTGGAGCGTGTGCAGAGAAGGGCAATGAGGCTGGGGAGGGGCTGGAGAACAAGTCCTACGAGGAGAGACTGAGGGAACTGGAGTTGTTTAGCNGATCTCAGAGGTCTCTTCCAACCGAGTGATTCTATGATTCTATGATTTCCATTTGCCTTTGATTTTGTACACAAACATTATTATTCTTCCTGAAACTGGACATTAAGTTCATTTTATCTTTGGGTCTGTAACTGGCTATGTTCCTATCCAAAGCCAATGTGTTGTACAGGTCCTCTCCTTTTCTGCTTCTTCAATCATCGTATGGCAGAAAAATCAAAGTTCTAATTTATTGTAGCAATATGGAAATTCAGAGAAGTATAAACTAGTATCTGATTAGTGCTGACTATGAATAAGGATATATTTTGTGTTACCTCTCGTTCTTTTCTTTAATTCCAGTAATTACAATTTTTCTCTGACCCGAACATGTTCAGCATCAACTTCAGACCTTCTTTCTCTTTCATTCTTCCGCAGTTCTGACAGATTTACTGCTGTCTCAAAGATTTTTTTCCATTACTATAACAACTTTTTTCACTGTCTAATTTTCTCTCTAATATTTTCTACATTTTCTTCCCTTGTTGTCCTGACCTGTCTTCCTATTGCCTGAATCAGCTTAAAGAAAAAGTATTTTCTGATACCTAGATACCTTTCACATTGTTCTTGTCTTCAAATCTACATAATTTATTGAGTCTTCTCTGCATCCCACCCTATTTTTTTTTGATCTGTAATCTCTGTTTTTGTAGTCCTGTCTTTGCTCTCTTTAGAGTTTAGTTTATTTTTAACACTTCCTTTTTTTTTTTTTTTCTTTTTTTTTTTTTTCTCTTCTTTTTTTCAGTTTTTTTTTTTCTACAGATCCAGAGTGTCTCTTTCAGGTTATTTCCTTAACTGTAGCTGAATGGTCCCAACTGTTTTTTGGTTTTAATAATAACAGTGAATCTATGATAACATGAACGTCAATAAAGGCTACTTGCCTTAAAACATATCTGAAATTACTGGTGGGTTTAAGCTACCTACATTAGACCTTATGCTTTCATATCTAATTCAAACCAGTGTCTAAACTATCTTTGTTAGAGCCTCCACAGATAGACTTATCTAGAGGAACACCAGACCAGAAATAAGTTTCTGTTTCCCACATCTGTTACAGACGTAACTTCTGAAATTATAACATTAAGTCAAGTGGTGGGAAATATGAGACTATGGCTCTACAGTAACTGGGTGAGAAGATGTCTACACATGATTTTAAATTTAATAAAAATCCTTCATAATTAACAAATGAAACTATAGACCTTTTCAAAATAAAAGCTGGTTCTCAATCAGAGAAAAGGTACAGGAATTAAGAATATCGTTGGGAGTCAAAGGTTTATAAATCCACTCATATGTGGAGACACATAAGGGAGAGTTGAATATGAAGCACTCAGCAACTGGGTGAAGTCACTGTGTAAGGGGTTAGGGCACACTGAATTTTATTCCCAAAATGAAAAATGAAGAGAAAATAAACTTTTGAATAACGTTGAAGCAGCACTCTCCATTCAATCCTGAATCTAATTTTCTATAGTTCAGGTAAATGCCCTTATCATATGTTTATGTCTATAGACACAGAGTAAATATTTGCTACTTATCCCTCCCTCCTTCTTCCTGTGGGAACATGAAAATATTTAAGAAAAATGGGACAGCACCACCAATGTGAACTACAGTAAACTCATCCCAGAAAAATCCCAAATCCTACTCATACAGTGATTCAAGACCTTTGTATGAAATATGCCAGACAATCTTTCACGTAAGTCCTTACTCACTTAGCTGATATGTCATCATCATATCTCCTGAACTTCTCTCTCCTTCACTTCCTCCTTTCCTATATTACTCTGGTTCTTGTTTTGACCAAAATTACCTCTTGGCTTCAGAAAGACTTTCTTAAAAAATCTTTTTACGTCATTATGTTTCCTTGAGAAGGGTCAGAAGTAAGAGACTGGTATTTTCTGCTAAAATTGTTAGGGTGGAAAATTTCCATCCAGAAATTGCACGAATCACTGAATGGGACTAGTGACAATGAAATTTAGTTACATGATTTATGACCATGTGACTCTTTGTAAAAAGAAACCTCCATCCTGTTGGGAGACACCCTTTATGTATTGGTACATAGTAATGAGGTCTCCCCTAGGCTTTCTCCTCTCAAGGTTGAACAAACCCAGTTTTCTTAGTATTACTTCAAATGGTGGGTTTCCTAGTCCTCTGATCAACTTAGTGGCCTTTCTCTGGACCCTTTCCAGCCTATCCACAGCTCTTTCATATAACAGGGACCAAAACTGAATGCAGCACTGCAGATGGGGCCTGACAAGAACTGAGTAGAGTGGGATAATGACTTTACATCTGCTGGTGATGCCCTTTCTAATGCACCCCAGCATCCTATTGGCCTTCTTTGCTAGTGCACCACACTGTTGACTCATGTTGAACCTGTTGTCCACGAAGACCCCCGGGTCTTTCTCCAGCCAGGTGGAACTTAGTCTGAGCTGCACTCCAGGGTTATGTATTGCCAGGTGCTCTTCCCTTTGGAGTGTCAACGTTCCAACTCAGCTTGGTGTCATCTCCAAATTTCATCAGGATACTCCTGATCCCAACATCTAAGTCACTTATGAAGATATTAAACAGTGTCAGGCACAATATCTGTGCCTAGAGGACGCTGCTTGCAACTGTTTGAGAAAGAACTATTTATCATCACCCTCTGGGTACATTTCCTCTCCCACTGCATAGACCATTTGTCTAGTCCACAGTGTGTCAGTATTTTTGGCAGGAGGCTGTGAGGAACCATGTCAAAAGCCTTGGAGAAGTCTAGGTAGACAGTGTACCCCAAGGTGAGTTGCTACACGAAATGTAGGAGCTGCAATAAATTATTAAATTTAGTACGTGCTTTGTCATGACATTTCTTACTATGACATCTAAACCCTTTGCATTTATTTACTAATTTTCACAACATCTCCGGTGGGGCTGGTTTTGCAAATGAGTTTTTTAGGATCCTGCAAACTATGGTAATTTTTCAGGGATCTGTATTTAGATAAAAATGTGATTTAACAGAGTTTGATGGCAAGGTCACACTCTTACTACATGGAAGAAATATACAGAGGGAAAACTGCATTAAAATCAATTTGCAAAGATTTATACATGGACTGGAGATAAGAAAAGGTAAGGGAGACCCTTCCGTGAAGTCACAGTGTTCAGAATGGACCCCTTTGCTGTTTAAACTGCTCCTCAGAGAGAAGTCTAGATGTGGCTGGATCCAGTTCTAATCCAAGACTCGGTCAAAGTTTAAAGGGATATAGAGGGTAAGGATTATACGTGTTTCTAACTAAAAGACGATAAGTTCACACATGATTCTTTATGTCAATTAGATAGGATTTCAAAGTTTCAAATGCTTATCCTTAATTCACTTGCCTTTTGTCTAGGTGTGCACCATTAGTTCGCTCTGAAGTTCAAATCCCAGTTTTCTCAAAGCAGATTCCCTGACATCAGATTTCATAAAATAAATTGTTTAATATAGTGGTACAACTACATAGGCACCTCCAGAGAGGACTGACATCAAGAAATCTATGTGCAATTATACCCCTACAGACAATCTACCTGCCTGTCATGCAGTGGTTTGGTCTAGCAGTAATATTAAAGTCTGGGGTTTTCTTATTCCTCACTGAATTTCTTTCTATCTTTCAGAAAGGTCATTATATTGCCTGGTTGCAGCTGTTGTTGATAGTCTGTATCCTTGAAGCCTCTGTTATTTTCTGATTTTTGTTGACTCTTCAGGCTTTGTTTTGACTAAATAGGTACCTATTCAGTAAGTTAAGTGGAAATATAGAGCTTGTAGCCTAATGCTTCAGCTAATCTAGGAACTCACGCTAAACAAGTAAAGCTAACCAAACAGCACACTAAATCACACAATATTGTGATCTGAAGTGATTTATTCTATTTAAAAATTTTACTCATTTAAGCTAAACAACTAATCCCGGTCAAAGAGGAGAGTCCAGCTGCAGTTCAGGGATGACATAAATGAGGCTCACCAGCAATCTGTCACTGGTAAAAAATACCATTGCTTTGAGGGCCATCCTTGAGTGTCCCAGAAGAGGGGGAGATCATTACTGTGCAGCCACACTGTCCAGCAGGGACAGCTCAAAAAACGCTCTCTTTTATTCTATTTTATTTTATTTATTTTATTTCATGGCATAAAAGTGGTTTGATGATGAGTTGGTGTTGGTGTAGATTCATAGGCTGGACTCGATGATCTCAAAGGTCCTTTCCAACCTTGCAATACTGTGACACTGTGACTCGTAGTCAAATTACATACAAAAGGAGAAGAATGCACAAGGCTCCTTATATCCACAACTTACCAGTGTTCACCGTGTTCCTCTGCTCCCAGTGGGTTTCCTGGAGGAGTTCTTGCCTTGGCCACAGCTCAGATTTTTGCCTTCTTTGGAGCCTGAGACAAATTGCTGCTGGTTTGGTTAAGGGGATCTGAGTGCATCTGTCACGATTGGTGGGTGAGGGAAACGAGAGAAGGTCAGGAAGCCTGCAGCTGGTGCACGCAATACAGCAAACAAATCCATTAATTTGAGGTGTCTATTAGTTGAGGGTTTTTAGACAAATACCATGATACAGCCCTGTCACTGTCCAAAACACAGCAAGTGTCACCTTCAAATTTCCTACAAGAAAAAGAAGGACTAACACATAGAAACATAAAGAACACACAGCTAATGACATCTGAGACAAATCTTCCTGCAGTAGGATTCCAACATTGATGTCTCTGAGGCAAATGCAGACAATAAGTTCACAAGGCAAAGTTCAACTATACTTTGTTTTCCCACACTTAACCTTTGTCATTCAGTACTCATCTTCAACATCTGCAGGAAGAAAAGCTTAAATGCAACATCAGTACAGAGCTCTGATTTTGTAATGAAGTTGATTCAGTGTCGTGACTAAGACACAGCAACTTTAGAAAATTTAAATATGTGAATACATGTAAGACTTTGTCATAATGAGATTGCGTAGGAAATACAAACATTGGAATTTCCTAATTTGCTATTTTCTTATTTTGGGGCCCTAATGAGAAAGGATACAAGATCTCCATATTGATAACAAACTGGATAGAAAATTGAAAATTAGTAGTCACTTTTCACAACGATAGGATATAACCAACAAAATCAGAGATCTGTGAAACTGATCCAAATAATTTGGAATGGAGGACGAATAGCAAGTTGACAAAATTTTCATATGTTTGGGATGCTTAAAATGAAAGCTGACTGTAAAGTTTTGGAAGAAACTTACAACCCTAGGTATCTCCCCTACCCTCCTCCCCAGGAAGAATGTTAAGTAAACACATAAAAAAGCAGTCCTAACTTTACTTGTGTCAAGAGCAGCCCTGATCTAACTGTTACGATGCTGAAAAAATACTGAATAATAACAGATAGGAGGCTTGCTGTGGTTAACAGGTGGAAATAGGAACAAAGATCTTTATTATGCTTTTGCAAAAATCCTTTAATATTGTGTGTAAAAGGAAGCTGTAGTGAAACTGATAAAAGCACAGGAAGTAAAGAATAGCTTCTGGATGAGAAGGATCGCACAGGCACCCATCAAAAGCCTTCTCAAAACCAAAACAAAACCAGGATGTGGAAGAAACTATCCATGCTTACAAGGAGATGACTGAATGAAGTATGATGGAATTATGATAGAAATACATAAAACTATGTGTGGAAAATATGTTAAGTGGAAACATCTATTCACTGTCTCTTCACCTTCAAGGACTAAAGGCTTTCAGATTAAAAGGGAAGGCAAAGGAAACTTAGGCTCAAAAGAGAAAAGAGCAATATTTATCCATATGCCATAAATTGAAGTACTAGAATTTGCTGCGGAACTCTGAATGTTAAAAACTCGTACGGCTTCAAAGTAAATTTGCATAAGTTCATGGAAAAGCAATCCCTTGAAATTTACAATGGAGTACGGAGTCACCAGTTCTGACACAGAAAGTCCCCAGCACTTATTAGAGAGTTCTGGAGGGAAGTGTTACCTATACTTCATCGTAAATACTCTCTCACACCAGTGACCTACATTGAGTGACAGCGTAGTGGGCTAGAAGAACAGTACAAATTTTATATTTCTTTTGTTCCTAGTGTGATTTTTTGTGTGTGCGTGAGTTTATGTATACATACAAATTTGTAAGCTTTTTTGAAAAGCCTTTAGGTAACTAATTTTGACTTGAAAGAAATAACAGTTCATTATTCTGAGTATATTGTGCAGCTGAAGTTTGCCACTATTGTTCCCTTTAAGACAGAGAGAGTTTCAGGTCAAAAAAAATTTCCCTTCCCTAAGTCAAACGAGGTATTCCATGTAGAGATGCACATACTGGTGCAAGTATGTAGTTTCTATGTGACTGCCTCACTTTCAGCTTGATTTAGTCTTTGACATAGATTTTTGACCTTTCAGCTGTCTATTAACTCTTAAATTTCTACCAATGCTAGCCTTTCATCTACTTGGTCTTTATTATTGTAAATGATAGGAGGGCTTTAATAAATCTTAGAAAAAGCAGAGAAGCTGCAAGTAGCTCTACCAGCATGACTCCTAAGAAGAGCAGCTCTGCCATATTTTGTTACCTATGTAAGAAATAAGATTTGGACTGGATATTGTGCTGAAGCATGTGCAGAGAAGGGCAACGAGGCTGGGGAGGGGCTGGAGAATAAGTCCTACGAGGAGAGACTGAGGGAACTGGGGTTGTTTAGCTTGGAGAAGAGGAGGCTGAGGGGAGACCTCATCCCTGTCTACAACTGCCTGAAAGGAGGCTGTGATGGGGTGGGGGCTGGGCTCTTCTCACAAGCGACAGCGATGGGACGAGAGGGAATGGCCGCAAGTTGTGCCAGGGGAGGTTAGGCTAGATTTTAGGAAGAATTTCTTGACTGAAAGAGTGCTCAGGGATTGGCACAGCTGCCCAGGGAGGGAGTGGAGTCACCATCTCTGGAGGTGTTTAATAGAGAGGTAGATGAGTTCCTTAGGGACAGGGTTTAGTAAGGAGACAGGCACGGTTGGACTTGGTGATCTCAGAGGTCTCTTCCAACCGAGTGATTCTATGACTCTGTGATTCTATATATTTTGGCAAACAAATTCAGTGGTCCTTTGTGATTCTCCCAGCAGGTGACAAAAGAAACAAAAATTAAACATCTTTAAATATTTTCTTTTTTTAAAAAAACTCAAAGAGTTAAAACACATTGGGGAAAGGAAAGCCCTAGATAAGGTTCTTAGTGCATGTAAGCTTACTCTGCAGTAAGATTATTTCCAGTTCCAGCAGCTGACAAAGTGACCATGTCAATTTAGTGCAACAACATCCAGTGCTATAATAGAAGCTTAATTTAATGAGGCTCTGAGACTGTGTTCCTGCCCCTGATTTCAGAGTCCAATGGGGAGATGAGATACTATTCTCCAGATGCTTTTAGAGAAGGCAAGAAGTAACTAGGCTAGAAGTAACTGAACTCTAATTCTGTATATTCATATCAGCAGGATCCTACCCAAGAGGAAGCTGTTCTCCTCTCTTTATGAGGCCAGATTAAACAGAGCTCTGAATTCGTACTGTGAGATGGTTATTGCATGGTTTTTTTAGAAAGGAATTATTATTTTACATAAACAAATATCTTCAACATGTATCAACTTTTAAGTGTGTATAGATTTTTGTTCACCTAAAATCTTCCATATAGTTCAAAGCTGAAATTCTGCTTAAAGAATTTTTTTCTTTTACAACTCTACTTTATTGCTGAAATTCAGCAGACCATGTGCCTCTGCAAAGGCATAAACTATAAAGGTTCACATTAGTAAATTGTTCTGTATAATAAGTACATAAAGGCCTTATAGTTGCTGAGACTTTTGATGGGTATGATCATGACAACTTGCAAATCTTTTCCTCAGAGATTCCTTAAAAAAATGCATATAAATTTTATTTTTCTGGTAATTTTTTTGTTATAATTTTATTTTTCAATTAATTTTCCAATGATTTTTTAAAGGAAAATAAAAAAGAAACCAAGTGAAAACGTGTCTGCTGTAATAACACAGAAAATGAGCATTATGATTTCTGCAACAAGAAGTAAAATACATCACTTATATTTTACAATTAATTAATTACTATTTGAAGATCTAAACTGAAATAAAATAATTTGAAAATTGCATATATCTATCATTTGAGGACTTTTATTGATAAACTCATTTTAATAGGTATTTCTTCTGTCACCTTGATATAAAGCTCATTTTGCAGTTATCTTTCCTGAGACCACTCATTCTTTCGTCTCACAAACTTTCAGTACCATTACCTCGCTTTATTTAATGAAATACATCTGTATAACAATACGTAAGATGGATGACTCTAGAACACTGTATGTTTAAACAGCCTTCTAAGGAGTTCTACAAATTTGCCTGATCTTCCAGAATGCATAACATCACCCATCATCAGAGGTTATATTTCTTATTTGACGGTATTTTGTGAGTCTAGTACACACAGCATTTAGCATTTTGTTATGAATGCAAAGCCACTGCACTGCCAGTCCATAGGTCTCTGTGTTGTTACTCAAGGTCTCTGCACACTCCTCTGAGGTCTCTGGAGAGTCAAGAAGTGAACAGATCTGGAGGCAAAGCTATGTTTTGAGCACACATACAGAAAAAATTGTAAATAACTGAAGCTGTTCACTCATGTGTTACTTCCACACCCGGCCCCCACCCCTTAAAATCACTTTGCGATGTCGAAGTGTTAAGATAATAAGGATCTTTGATGACTTTGTGCTGCAGTTTTTTAGGCAGATATATACACAGTAAGGCTTTTCATTCTATTAATGCCTGGCCATTATTTGAAAATGTACATTGCTGTACAGTTACTCAATGCAATAAGCCAGGACCTCTGCACCAGTGAAATAGTTCATCTGTTCAGATTTAAAGACAGATTAAGCTGTCATTTGTGGTGCCTATGCCAGAAAATAATTCCTGTGTGATATAGTCAGTATACACCCTTCCATCTGCTGTAATCTTGTTGGCCAGCAAGTACAAAATTACCACTGCAGCAGGTCACGAGCTCTACTTTAAGCAAAAGCAAACTACAGGTTTAGGGTCATAAAACATACTTTGTTCAGACTTGACTTGCTTTGCTTTAGCTTGTTGAGCTTTAAAACCAACTGATTAATGACCAAGTGTTCGTAATATAATTTTAGTTTGTTTAGCATTGTACAGTTAAGTGGTACAACCTATTGTTGATGGTATAGATTGGAGCAATGAATAGTTAGGCTACCCAAGAGTGAACTGCCGTAGCAATAACTATGATGCAGCTTAAAGGAGGATGAATCTGGGGTGACAGCAGAGGTCTTAAAGATTTGGGCACAGTATGATACTAGCAGTTCCAAGACTATCAAGAACTCACCAGTAGTCAGCTACTGAAAAAAAAGTGGAAACAGGTAGACAAAACTGAATTTGGGTTGGAAGAAAGGTCAAGGAAAGAGTATTCAATGCATGCGAAGTGACCAAAAAAAAAAAGGCATATAGCCCATAAAAAACCAGCAGCAAGAGGACAGGAAGAAGCCATCGGCAATGTGCTCATTCTGTAAAAGAGAAGGAATTAATTCCCATCATTAACATCACCCTCTCCCAGCACAGATTTCAGGGACATCATGGAACTCTGTATTTTCCTCTAGATTGAACGTTGATCTTAGGCTCCAGAGAGCATTGGAAAGTAAGCCTAACTTTAGAGATAAAAAAGTCATTGGTAGTAAAAGCGTTGTCTAAATAACAACTTTTGCATTATTAACAAGATTTGTTTTCTCTTTAGATTGTATTAACATCAACGTGCCTGGACTACTAATAAATTTTTGTTTCATTTTGGTTATACTGTTAAAGCTTTCAGTTTGGCTAACAGCAAACTCTTGGCTCCAAATAGAAGGTATTGTCCCCATTTAGCCATAAAAAGATTGTGAGTGCTACACTACCAAGACATCGGATATTAACTGTTGGGTTTATGCTACCATCCCCCGGTTTCTGGAAAGCTAGCTGGCAACTCATGCTGCCGTTGCAATTCAGAACAGCTTTAATTTCCTGGGAAGTGTTTATCAGAACAAACCAATAATGGTCTTGACAAATCCTGGAACCATTGAACCAGAGTCCTGGCTTAGTTTTGGATCCATGTCATTGCCTTCTGCTATAGCGCAGACTTCAGGCCAACCAGTCCTAAAATGCACAAGGTGATACATAGCGTACCAAAAGCAAGTTTGAATGTCCTCCATTTCCTCTCCTTTTAAAACTGAAAGATCTAAATGAGTAAAGTGAAACATTTATAATTCCCCTCAAAATCGAAAGAGAATGGAAAGAAAATATTACTGTCTAAATAATTTATCCTTAAGCAAACACATCACGGAAGCCTTTTTGTCTTTAATGACTTCACCCATACAAACACAAAATTGCTGATAGTTTCAAGTTATGCAGGCTTGACTTCTAGTTTACAATCCACAAAGTATTCATTGTGTGAGGACTGATATAGAAAATCAAGAAAGAAGGCTAGGAGAGCCAGTTTTTATCCTGGGTACTTCAGTTAAATACTTGAAGTTCAGTACATGGTTTCATGACAAGCATTAGGATGCCAGTAACAGTGATCAGTTTTATTTTCTCACACTCATCATAAAATTTCCTTATTTCAGTTATGGATTGACACACCACTTTGCTTTCCCATCACTCAATCCAAATTCTGCAATGTAATGAAGAATAATTTACTTGCTATAAGGATAAAGAACACATACACATCCCTATACACACACACACACACTCCTGTTCGCTAGTCTGCCTCAATGAAAATTATCAATATCCTCATTGAGAAATTGTTACTGAAGCAGAAGCCCAAAGGATAGGTTAAAAAAAAAATTAGAAAATAATAAATAAGAGGCATTTTTTTAAAAAAAAATCCATGAAACAACCAAATAAAGTTGACCTCAAGGACAGCTGTTTTCTCTGTAGACTGGTTGTTCTAGAATTTCCAGTACTTTAACACAATTTATTGTAACATGAGAATATTTAAATTTTGAAATATTGCCTATACTGTGAAATTGCTTTGAGATGTTTTTCAGGTTCTCCCGGGGAAAAAAAAGAAAACAAACAAGAGCCTGGTTTTTCATTTTCCTGTAGCATCACAAATAATTTGTTTGCAAAATACTAATGCATAATTATTCGTATATATTTTACACCTGAAATTAATATGAGATATCGTGGTCAGAACAGTATTACACCTGCTTTATAACAAATTGTGCTGAATATGTAGGATACTGCAATACAGTTGTGGTTATTTAAAGGGACAATATAAAAGTGAGAGAGCATCATCAGTCTCTTGATTAGCAATACAATCAGGCTCTGTCAGCATCTTACTAAACTTCTTTCAAGCAACAAGAGTTAAATTAGAGCCCATATACTTTTAGGGGAATGGCTTTTCTAAGAATTTTCTGTTAGGGAACTGTTTTTAAAGGCAACAGTAATGACTACATTGGACTTTAAAGAAACAAATTATTGCCCATGGTATTTGATAAACATCCTGCAGTGGTTTAATTGGCTCTAAAGGGGTTTGCTTACTTAAACATTAATTTTGTGGGTAATTTTAAAAGATTATTGACTAGCTTTTTATATACTTTGACTTTACAATAAATAATCTTAAGAGCTATATATGTTACTTGATAAATGTGATAGTTATGAGCTTAACCTTGCAGTGCTGAAATTTGTCTGTTAACTTGAATGAGCTCGTATCAGTCACAAAGTTCACAAGGAAGAATACATTCACGGTGGATGTGTATGGGTTTATTCAACTGAGTCTAAAATCAATATATCTGACTTTTCCCTGCCACTTGAAGGAATAAAAAAGGGAAAAGATACAATTGTGGGGAAAAACAAGGCACCAGAATTAGCAAGTTAATTTTGAAAATAGAAGAAAAAGAAATGAAATGGAAAATTATCCCCTTTACCATCAGGTTATTAAATGGCCTTTGTAGCCCCCTCCTGTAGGAAAAAAAGAGATGCCCTTTTAAAAACGTGGCTTTACTTGACATAATAAAAAGTAATGAGGTAAAAATAAATAAAGGTAAACCCCAGACTGAATATGAAAAATCAGATTCCTTGATGAGGGATCTGAGTTTTTCACTATATGGCACTAAGTCAAGTTCTTATTTGCTTTTTAAAGTTTCTTAGGGGGAGCTCTGACGATAGGAAGTTATTTTGAGTTAAGAAAGAACAGCTTGCAGCTGCCTTGGTCCACACCCTGCTTGCACGAGGGAAAAACAAAAGTCAACAAGAGTTTCCAGCCTATAAACTGCCTCTTTATGGTAAAGAAAAGATATTGGTATGTGGTTTTAAGTGTTTTCAAGTGTAGTCCCTCAATTTCCGTTTCGTGATAGCTTCCTCTTGGCTATTTTAAGTAGTGTTAAAACAACTGTGTGATTTCTATAAGAAAGGAAAGTATTACTTGTGTAAGCTCAAGGAAGTAATACAAAATTAGTTATTTAGATATGGTTTTTTGTCTAGTATTAATTATACCTTTTGGAAAATTTGACTAGGTATGAGGAAATCTATGAAGGCTACCAGATGACATTTGCTGTGCTGATTCCATGTTGAGACCACTTACTTGGTGCAAAGAGCGCAACAGAATTCAGTATTTTTGGAATCATCAGGGTGAAGTTTATTGGAATCAGTAATGGTTGTCACAACAGAAATGTCTGCTTGTTTATAAGAAAATAGTGATTGCATTCCCTGCAATAAAAGAAAATAGACAAGAAAATTAAAGGTTTTTTTCTGAACTCACAGGCGTACATCAAAGATCCATTCAATAAGGTGTGGAGATATTTTTTACTTTATTTATAAAAAGGTAAGCACACAGCATGATGCTTTCTGATTTGAATTTCTGCCTATGTGTTGAGTTACATTTCCTAGATTGAGAAAAATCCCCATATAAAATAATAACTTCACAGTTCTAGGGAACAAATTCTATAGCCTCTATTCTATTTCCCTCTGGAAAACTCTTTTTTTTTTTTCTTGGTTTCCTTTAGTGTACTTTTTTCTGCACCATTTTTTTTCCTAAAAAGCAGGTTACTGAAACACAGGTCTTGGGGGGGAAATCGGGAGATGAGTAAAATATATTGATTAAATCACTGATTTCAAAAATGGAAAAATAGAAATCTAGTCAAAAATTATGTTGAATGTTCTCACTATGCTGCAAAAAAGCACTCAGGCCAAAATTAAGCCTTCGACTCAATCCAGCTCACCATAAATCCATAAACTCTGGATACTGAAGGTTTATTCTAACTGGTTTATACAAGTTGCAGGTTGTATTCTTAAACTTCTGCTGCCTAATCAACCTAACCAGTTCTTGAACATATATAATCGAGGTCTGTATGGTTTAGATTTCTAATGTTTTTATTGCAACAGATTGTAAGAATATCAAATAAGAGAGATATGTAAAATGATCTCTTTATTGCTGCTTTGTTATATTATCCTTTGAACACACTGAAAGGTCACCAAGGAACATGATGGAAAAAAGGCCCATAATGCATAGAGGTATGATTGATGTATCGCATTTAGAATGTAATCTGAAGTATAAGAGATGTAATTTACTCCATGACATACAGCCTAAAATTTGTTTTCAGTTTGATCCGAAATAATGAATATAATGTTCCCTTTGCAGCTGCCTGTGTTTTCTGAAATCTGCAATGAAATTAAAAGACGCACTGGATCAAATCAAAGTATTGGAAAGATAGCTCATTTACAGTACAGAAGTACAGGCTAGTGTGTACATGAGAAATATGTTAACTATGCTGACTTTTCCCCCCATGCTGCTGGAAAGGAGAGATTATGATTAATAGCTTAAATACCAACAGTTAGCCCTACTCACTATGCTATCTTATCTCACTGTCTGAAATGGCATGCAGTGTTAATGTGTTGAATATTATATCTTATTTTCCCTGTGACCTGTTGTCTAAGAAGTGACATACGTATGCACACACATGAAATGCAAGCAGTCTGCTATTTTCTTACACAAAGCCTAATACCTTGCGTGGGCGAGGTTCTTTTCTTCTAGAACAAAGCTTGAATGTGTACGTAGCCTATAATTTTCTTGCTCCTCTGGTTATTTTTTGCCTTTAGAAGGTCTCCAACTGTCTATCATTATAATAGTTTGGACTATGAAATACCCTACATATCATAAGATTTTTTCGAGTTGGAATCAGTAGGAATGGGGAAGGCTGAAACAAGTTCACCCTCTACTCTGTCCTGTGAAATACAAGGAGGTTTTTTTGTATTGGGTCAACAGAAAGAGATCACAGGATCACAGTATCGTAAGGTTGGAAAAGACCTGTGAGATCATCGAGTCCAACCTATGGCCCAACACCTACACCTACTCCTACTTGTCAGCTACACCATGGCACTAAGAGCCTCATGCAGTCTCTCCTGAAACACCTCCAGGGTTTAAGATAAAGGTTTAAATATGATTTTAAACTTCTGTTGAAACACAGTATGTATTTAAAGACAGCATACATAAAGATTAAAGCACACAATTGCTAGCCTTTAGTCAGCCAAATCTGTCACTGAATCCTTTTCCTGTAAAGGTGGAAATTCAGTTTCTCTGTCAGGACCTGAATATTTGACTCGCTATTTGATAAGGAATATTCTATGAAGCTGCTTCTCTGCAGTAGCTGTGGTAAAGGCATGTTACATCAGAGAAGCTGCACACAACATGAAAGAGTAAACTTTCTCTCAGGCTGCTGGCATAGGTAATGTTGTGTGATGTCGCTGTCACTGAGTGAATTATCTTTTCAACATCCTGCAATACCAAACATTCTCTTGAAAGCATTTAATTTTCCTGATGCTTTCTTTTTTTTTTTTTTAATTAGTTGGTTACCTCTTTAAATAATAGTTAACAATAGATGTATTGTTACAAAATATCTGGTGAGTTTGTTTCAGTTTGATTTTTCTGCAGAGGAGGTGACATTTCATGGACAAAATGTCTTAAAGGCTCCTATCTTGTTCATACCAAAACGGAGGAACAAAATTAATATTCTGCTACAAGTAGCCTGTCTTTCTCTGGTACACTCCAGATATTTGTGTATAGCATAATTTTCTCCTTCCATTAGGAAATTAATTCACTTAGCATAACAGTTTTCCTCCACACAACAGACTCTTCTCACTCTCTGGTTTCCCAAAAATTGCTGCTGATCAAACACTACAGAAAAATTAAGCATTGCCTCTCCAAATGTTCAATAATCCAGTTGTCCTCCAGGATCAAGACTAGTTTTAAAACTTGCCATTTTACATTGGAAATGAGCCCCCCAAAATATTCTCTTAATTTACCTTCTAGTTATTGAGAACTTTCGAATATGTTTTCAGGTTCACTACTTTGGTTTTGATGGGCAGAAACACTGACAGAAGCATCAGTTAAATTGAATTCTGGATTCAAAAGGATGTTTCTCAATGGCATCACAGTGGTGACCAGTACTGACTTGTATGTCCCAGAGCTGGTATTGGCGCACATACTCTTCGGCTTTTTCATCGATATAGAATCATTAAATCACAGAACCATAGAACGGTTCAGGTTATAAGGGAGTTTAAAAAGAATCTAGTTTCAAACCTGCCTTTGATGGGCAGGGCCGCCATCCACTGTATCAGGTTACTCAAAGCCTCATCCAGACTTGCCTTGAACATCTCCAGGGATGGGGCAGCCACGACTTCTCTGGGCAACTTAAATATTGAAGTGGAGGCCAGGTGAATAATGAAATGACAAATGAATAAAGAAATTACAATTTGTGCAAGTTCTATACTGAACTACATCAAAAGAACTGCAAGCAGACTGAGTGAAAGTATTTTCTTTAGCAATGATAAGACAATTGCTGGGATATGACTCCTGATCTGGGGCACCCTTATTCCAGAAGGATGTTGAGAGGGCTCACTGAAGGGCTACAAAGATGCTGAGGGCCAACAGCACATGACCTACAAGATGAAGCTGAGGGGAATGTGCTTGTTTAGTCTCATGAAGTGAAAGCCATGTGGCCATATAAAAGCATTACTATTTGAAGGCTGTTAGAAAGGTACAGGAACTGAGTTTTCTCAGTAGCATCAGAGGCCCACAGATTGCAATTAAGGAGAATCAGACTGGACATCAAGAATTTTTCATTAGGAACAAGTCAGATGGGGAGGCTAGGAATTCTTGAAGATTTTTAAGATGTTGCTACGCAAAGCCATCGCTGACTTGCTTTAGTATTGCTAGTGACAGTCCTTCTTGGAATTCAAGTAGCACTAGATCTGCTTCAATATTTCTGTGATGCTGGGGTTTATTTTCAAGACATACTTTGTGGTCGTTGCACAATCCCATAAATACAGGGGTCAATGTGCTACCATAATTCACACAAAAATAATTCTGATTGGAAGAAGAGGTGGCTTATGGAGCATCACATTGCTAATCAAAATTATCTAGATGTCAAATACCTCTTGAGCGGCTTTTAGTTTGACGGAAGGGTTGCAGAGGCCCATTTTTACAGATGTAATTCCTATGATTTGCCTTGCCAAATCAAGACTAACTGTAGGAATTTTGGCTTGCAGAACTCAGTGAAATATGCAAAGATTTAATCTGCCCTAATGCACCCTCACCTGACAAGTCTCTTAGGATAGTTTTCTGAGAGGAAGGAGTGCAATCAGCTCATACTTCTAAGTCCAGTCTGTTACTGCTTAGCACATCCTGCCTCCACAGATACATTTTTTTGTGGGCCAGAATTCAAAAATAGAGGTGTGGTGATTATAAGAATGTCTCTCTAAGGTATTATAAGCCACAAAGTACAGCCAGAAAACATTCATCATATAATTATCTCAGTTTATTGGTTTCCATATTACTTTATAAAATGTGTTGTAAGAAAAAATGAGACACAATTATTACTATTTTTTTAATGCAGGAATGATTCAGTGCTCAATTGACAATGTTAAAATAAATAAATTCTCCAGCTTCTGCCAAAGATCAGTGCTCTCCTTCAAAAATCACCAACAAATTAATTTTTTCTCTACATGTGAATGCTTGCAATAACATTGGAATCATTATTCCAATTATTAAAAGCTTAAAATCATTTCTGGATGGTTTCCTATAACTGTCACACAACTTCATTTAACTGAAGATTGTGCTCGGAACATTTTTTTTTCTCTAAAATTTTATTTTTGTCAATAATCATCAGAAAACAATGTATTTTTTCTAAAACCCTTTTAAAAAAATAGATTAAATGATGCAGTACAGTTAAAAGATAGTGTAAAAAGTGTTCCTTCTGCAAAAATCACCACATACTGACCTCTCATATACTTCTCACAGACGCAATTATATATATCAGCGGGCAGTAAATGTCAAAGAGAAATGCTGTGAATTCATTGCCTCGGCTGAAAGGGGTTTGACATTAGAAATTACAAGGTGAAGGTTTATGTCCGGTGAGGTCAGAAGAAAACATCATAATGGTCCTCTCTTGTCTAGAATCCCTGACTGAATCAATAGTTAAAAAGACAGGGAAAACCCTTCTGAGTCAGATGAAATTGCCCGTGTATGTACAATAAATGAATCCTGAGTACAGTGGGATTTTTTTTCCCTTTTTTAAAATGTGAATAAGAATTTTATTATCTGAATTGTCCACTGAAAATGCAATACCGCCTACTTCAGCTTATTTTAAAACTTCTTCAAACTGTAAACAGTAAAAATGCTGATTGGTTTTGTTGATTTGTATCTTACAATTGGACATTACCGAGAGAAGCTGTGCGCTCTCAAGGTGGACCTAGTCTGAATCTCATACTGTCACACCCATGCCGTGTGTGTGTCAGCTGTCGAGGGTTTCTATATACTAACCTGAATACTCCTTTTCCACAGACCAATCTGTTTCAGCCTACCTACAAATGTATGAAGTTGTCCCACGTCAAGGACTGAATGAAGCATATGGACATGAGGGTGATTTCACAACTGTATAGGCATAAGGATCTTCAACATGTTAGTGATCACACGCTGAATGCTACCTCTCTCTGACAACAATTCTTTTGCTATTAAGTCCTGACACCCATGTGACTGTTTATTGTAGCAAAATGTTATTCCAGATTAGGATGTCAAAGAAGGGAGAGGATTGAAAAGTCATGGTCTAATATTCCAAAGCAGTGTTTTGGTGCTCATCAGTCAGTGCCTGAAATAGGACTTAAAAGATTTAAATTGGGAAAGACTACAATACAGAAAATAAAAGCTTTCAAATTAAAGAGGGGGGGAAGTAATAAAAGGAGGGATGGGAAATGCTGTAGGAATACAACTAAAATAAATATCCTACTTGGAAGAATAAAAAAGCTATTTAAGGATTTCTATAACTAAAAGACCATATAAACCTTTTTTATCCATTTGTTTACACCAACCGTGAATGCAAAAATGGACACTGGAAATAAAGTGTGTGAAAGACTTTTTGAAGATTGCAGTTACCTTATCTGTGATGGAAAGAAAACCAAGAAAATCTGATTCTACCAACGGTGTAAGACCAGATGAGTTGCAGTATAAGACCAGAAGAAAATGCCATGTAGAACAGTAGGCTCATAGAATATGACCTTAAGTCAGTGTAAAATTAGGAAATGCTCTACCTATATACAAGAAAGAGGAAAACAGGATTAGGACATAAAAAAATCATTTAGTTTTCCATCAGCAGTTTGTAAAATAAATTTGGAGGAAAATTTTCATCAATGTACTATAGTATTGTAGATTAGAAGTCAATAATAGAAAAGCTTTGAAGTAAAAAGCAATGTAATTTACTCAATAAGTGATAAGTGTTTGGCAATAAGTGGGAAATGTGATAAACTTCAGGTTGACTTTTAAAAAGACATTACTCTATGATGTTTGGTGAAATAACAGTTTTTATAGACAAAAGAAATGGAGCAGTCCTTAACCTAACTCTAAGATAGGTAAGAAACTGTTGAGAAGGACAGGTAACAGGTAATAAGACTGGAAGCGTGTATTAAGGAGTTCTTCATGATGCGGTCTTGGTGTCAGATAATTTCAGTGTTGAGTTCAGCACAATGGCCAGGACTACTTGGGAATTTTAGTTACAGAGAACTAAGAAATATTGAGGACAGCGATCACAGGTAGGGCTTGGATGTTGTTTTTTAATCCTTTAGATTCTTTTGGACATAAGTAGTAGAAGCAGAGCCATAAATTACACGCTGTAAAGAAACATGACACTCTATAATATGACACCAGCAACGACAGTAAAAAGATCAGGACAATAAAGAACTGATTTCACAAAGGAAAATTAAAATTATATGGCTTGATCAGCTAAGGAGTGTGGAGCCTAAGAAAGCATAAAATTGGCTGCACAAATATAAGAAGAAATTATCAACTAGACAGGAGAAAGATCATCTAGCTGAAGGTAACACAGAGGGAAAACGTTGATACCAGGTTTAATTTCAAAAAGCTCTACATTGGCACAGATGAGAGGTACTAGAACAGCTCTCTACCATGCATAGCTAGGGGGAAAATGTTTAGAATCTCATTGCATCATTGCCTCTTTCTGGAGACTTGAGTCTTCTCTTGTATTTTTTGTCCCTAATTCTACTTACTGCTTGTGGTCTTGACTAGGAAAAAAGAGGTGCATTAAGGATTTATTTACTGAATGTGGGTCGCTACTGTCCCAGCCCTATCAGTAAGCATGACTCCATGCAGCATGGTCACTTTGGGACATCGGCTGCAGTCCCCTGCAACAGTTTCACAGTATCACA
>VWPV01029437.1:0-55500 GCA_013389885.1 Geococcyx californianus
GTAGACAGCGATGAGGTCTCTTTCAGCCTCCTCTTCTCCAGCACCTGACATTTTTGTCCAGCACCTGACATTCTTAAAGATTCCGTCCCCAGTAGAGAAAACAATTTTTCAGACCATTTGTCATTTCTTCCTGCCTATTGCTGTTAGGACCCTCTTTTGCACTGACACTGGCACATAGATACAGAATTGATAACTGTCTTGTAAATCTACCACTAATAAGGCTTAAATACCTGAGCATTCAAAATGAATCAATCAATCACCAGCCCCGGTGTCCGTACAGTAATCTCCTGGAGTGGGAAGAAACGTGGATTGATGCTGTGTTGCTTGCTTCAGTCCGTTAAGAATCACTAGTTCCAAGAATCACAACTTTCCCCTTCCCTAACACAGGCATTATTTCCACAAGTCATGACAGCAAATTTAAACATTAACTATGTCCCTGTTAAACATCTTAGCATGCTCATAAAGTCCATATGCCCAGTCATAGCCATTACAGACATTGCAGCAGAAAACACTTGCGTGTTTAGCACTGCTAGAGGGTAATGAGGTGCAGAACACAGAACTGAGAGAGGTTCTGTGCCTCGATGCAAAAAATCTTTCCAGGTTATATTTTAGTAGTAAAGACGTCCTTTTGCAAATGTTCCTTTGAAGACTCCAAACCATTGTATTGCTCATATAAAAGACAAAGCAGAATTGGGACTTGCTTATACTTTCAATATCCACAGTAGTGCATGTTTCAATTAAAATTATTACATTTTTTAGTTTGCACAAATTTTTGATAGAATACTACCTTTATATGTTAATTTTGCTAAGATTAACTTTATTTATCTACAGGAAGCTATTCGAAGATTGTTGTACATTTTCTTTGCTTCTGAAATGTTATCACATTTAATTGCCTGATCTTATTTGGGTTGCAATCATAGTCATTAATTAGCAGGAAGGTGAGGGACAGCATCGTATCTAACTATCTGTTATGGCTGCTTTAATGAGGAAAATACCTGCCATCATTTTAAAGGCATCCTGTATACTTCACAAATACAGCTTGCTGTAGCATTCTCATTTAGACTGTGAACATCAAAGGAAATTGATGTCAGGTGTGAACAGAAGCTGTTGAGTATATCTGTTGAGGAAGCTGAGTTGTATGTCTGGATGGGAGAGATGAAGGGCAGCTTAAAACATTAACAAAACTACAGGTAATTAGTGTAAACTTTCAAGGGTAAGGTATGCTCGAGGAATAAAAATGTTGTTTATAGCTATTCCCTGTAGTGCCACTATCGCTAAGGGTCTGTCAATGTTTTCATTTATAAAGCTCTATTTTTATAGGATTGTGCACTAGTAATAAAAAATGTGCTTGGGGCTAGAAGTTGACAATTTAACGAAAAATAAATTGGTTTTGTTGTCTTGGTGGGATTTTTTTTAAATTATATGAGTATATGAATAATAGAAGTTTATCTGTTTTAAACGGTTGCTTTCCTTTGTGTGATTCAGCTATTGGTTTAAAATCAAATTAATGAAATTTGGCAAGCAATTATTTCTTAGTATGGACTACTCAGCGCTGGAATTCTTGGGGGAAAATATAAATAAAACAAAATTATTTAGTATTTCACAGGCAAAATTATGCCTTTCAAATGGAATCATAAAGAATTCAATGCATCTATATGTTGTATGAATATTTTCATTCCAAGGAAAGTATTACAGTACATTACCTGAAAAATAATCTTTAAGAAGTGCCAAAATATAAGAAAGTGTGGTCAGTTATGAAGATGTTGTAAGTTTACTGTGCACTATCAGGCTTGCCAACTGGCTGCTAATGATGTTGTCATATCTCATCTCAATAATTCTTCATAAACAGAATATAGTAGGAAGCTTCTTGGGCTCTTGATATCCTCAGGCTCCTACATGCTTAAGAGAGACACAAAATAATTTGCTGGGAAAAAAAATGTGCCTTTTGATTCTTACTATGCAATTATAGCTGAATATTTTTTCACTGTAATTTTATATTGGACTCTCTTTACTGTAAGGAATAGGATTTTTTCCTCATCACAATACAACAATCAGAGTAGTGAGATAATGGTTGCACTTTTGTGTTAGGGGATCCTTTTAAACGGACATTTAAGGGCCAAATGTACCAGGGGTCACTTGAGTGTATGTCTAGAATAGTACTTACTGTTCACACAAGTTTTTTTTTCTCCTTCCAAGATCACTGATTGCTTTAGGAGAGAAGTATCATTGCCATATTATAGAGATGAGGAAACTGAAGGCAAGTAAACAGTTGGCTCAAATGCCTCTCAGCAGAGCAATGCTAGCGAGCAACTGGAAGTCAAGTGTCTTGAACACCATCCTAGTGCTTTACCCACCCTTTTGCTATCTGTTAAGTCTTGGAATATACTGGTCCAAACTATCTCAAGAGTTGGTTCATACTCCAAAATGAAATCCTTTAAGTTTTGCAAATATTTTGAAGATTTCTATCAAATCCCTAAAATACAACCAGGATAAAACTATGTCTCTTTTTTATTTTTCAATGGTAGAACCCATTCTTTCTTCCATATATATATATGCATATGTGGAAGAAGTAATACCATAGTCCCAAATACTTGATGCAGCAGCTTTTGATAACAGATGACTTTTTAACATCCATTTTGAACTATAAGACCATTTTTAACTTTAAGACCAAGGTTTAACTTTTTTGATGATTACTATATTGCCACTTCTGTGGCAAAGTATTAATACTGTCCTGCTGTTCAACGAGTTCCTGGAACTGCAGTCATGAATTTGGTTATGTATGCCCAAAAGGCAGGATTGTGACCATCTAACCCAACCACCTGCAAGGCACAGGCTATAAAATATCTCAAACATGATTCCTTGTCATCAGATATAGAGCATCCTTTAAAAACATCCAAACATAAGGTAAAACTTTCTCTGTGTTATTTCATTTTAAAGGACAGAGAGTGAAATTGTCCTTGTCATACTAGACCTCATGAGCCCTGACAAGCTTGATACAGATCCCTTCATCTAACTAGAGGTGTACCTATCAGGGAAACTGAGTGGGAATTGCCAATCTGAATCCTGATACTAATTTTATAGTAAAGCCAGCCTGTGAATCAAGACCTTCTGATCTTCAACTTATTCATATATAAGGTTTCTTTTTTTTCCCTCTCTCTTAAGCTCATCACCCACTGCCCTTATATGAAAGGGCTGAGTTCTGCCCTTAGATCCCTGACTTCAATTGAATTTTAGTTTAAAAGGGCGAGGGAAGATTTGGCACAAAAGATCCCATATATTCACACTTTCTTCTTATGAACGTGAAGCTATGTTTGGGTGCAATGAACACTTGTCATCTTAAATAGTAAAGAATGTGCTGCATTCTGCTTGTGTGTGTTTTTGATTTGGTTTTTGGTTTGGGGTTTTTTTGAGATAAAAGTACTTTAATTTCTAGTTAAATGCAAAGCCTCAGTGAAGGAAGTAAAATTTCAGAAAAGACATTATAAGGAAGACTGCAAGTAAATCCAAACAAATAAAATACAGAACGTCTTACAGTTTGTGAAAAGACACAATACTGCTTTTGTAATTCATATGACCTTGAAACAGATATAACGTGGCCATTTTGTTTAATAATGATATGCCTAATATTAGTATGGAGATGACAAAAATTCTTTTAGACGGTTCTCAATGACTGACATGTGGGGATATCCTATGAAAACTTGAGCAGAACTCTTTCACCGTTTCAACATTTATCTTTCCTTTCTCAGAAATTAAACAATAGATGAGACCTCCTAATGGCTTTCCATGTGTTCATCACAGCTACCTGTGTGAATTTGCAGTAATTAAGCAATCTGAAACACTGACTGACCCAGACAGAAAGCGATTCCATACCAGTGGTGTCCTTGAAATGTCAGCATCATCAAGCGGTCTCTTCTCTTCATCTCAGTGAAAGCTAATGTCAGCACTACTGTGTAGCAACCCTTCCCCTAAATAGCTATTGAAATCGTATAAGCATGCTTTTTTATATTAAAAAAAAGAGGAAGGAAAACAATTAAAAAGAAAAAAATCCCATCAGCAAAGCTGTGTGGGCAGAGAAAAGGCCCTGTGAAAATGTTTCTGCTATCGGGGGGAGGGAAAGGAAGCTTGTTGGGGATAAAAACAGTCCTTTTTTTTTAAGGTCAAAAATATAATTAGCATTTGAAAGGATGTGAAGATGCACTACCTCAGGGACCACAATGGCCAAATTTGTGCCATTTAATGTCAACAGCCATCAGAGTTGTGATAAAATTAATAGAGCCTTGTGTGATTGATAACATACCTCTTCTGCCATTCCAGTACAAAAATCCCACAGGTTTAGCAGCAAGGAACAAGGTTTAGATCACTTTTGAAAGGAAGCTGTTTGAAAGATGTGCTTATGGGTTTTAATTAGCTTCTGAAATCCGTGACAACCTTCCACACTACTACTGCTAGAAGTAAAAATGTATTGTTTGATTATTAACTGTGTGAGGTGAGTTTAGTGTGTTTCTTTAGTAACAGGACATTCTTTGTGCACACTGAAAGGCAAGAGTGATGAGAAAGGCCAGTTTTCTGCAGTGTTTTTTGAAGTGGAAAACCTGTAGTTTATGTGAGGGAAAGAGAGTGGATCACTGACAGTGATAGGAGTTAAACAATGACTTTAAGGACTGAAAGGGAGTTAAGCATTCTGTAAATACCATACACTTTAACGAGGAATCAGTTTATTTTTCACTTATTGGTAGACTGAATCCATTTTTCTACTCTATTCTGAAGAAGTTTTTAAGTTTTTTGGCCTTTGACTTTCAGAATGACATTGATTTGTTATATTTTGAATTAGGAATGAAAATTTTGTTTAAAAGGCCATCAGGTCACAAGACTTGTATGGACCATATGTGTGATTCTGTTGAATTGAAAAGGCAACTTGGATATTGATGTAAAATATTGATCACAAGTCTATTTCCTGCTTTTGGAACACTAGCTTTTCCTTTACATTTTAAGAAACAGAGGATTTTTACTTGCTTTTGAGTTATATAATGGTACAGTTTTTAGGAGAGTGTTGTACCATCAATCCTCACTTAATTTCTATATATTATGTAAACCACTGCAATAAGTTAACAATCTGTCCCATTCGTTACTGGATAATACGCAAGATATATATTTCTAGGAACACAGCATTTTTTTTATCCTACTGAAGATTCTCAATGATTGACTGAAAAACACTGTATAAATACTTATCCGAATATGTTACACGACAGTGACAATGTTTTCATAAATCTATACATATTTTTACTATTATTTTTCTGTCAGTGATGTTACAATCCGAGTGAAAAGCCTTCAGTGTTTAGAGTTTGGTAAAATCTAACACTTCATTCAAATATCTTACATCAGTCTGGAGGAGCATTAAACTGCAACTCTTCACCACCCAGTGAGTGCCGCACTGATTAAGCAAAGACTTCCACTGTATATCCTAACATACTCTTCAACAGTTGCAACACAACAAGTCTATCTAATCTGTCAAAGTAGAGCTAGCCCTGGGAAATCACTGGGGCAAAAGGTGAACTGGGTAACCAAAAATTGAATCTTTGATGAAAAATTTAATCAAATCTTAAATGTGAAGAAAAAGAACTATCCCTCAAGATTGCAAAGCTTCAACTATAGCAGCCGCCTAATGCATTCAATAAAGTGCTGAATCACAATGAATTGCCCCAGTAATAGTAACCACTTGCCAGCTTCAGTGGGGAAAATAGGTTTCAGAGGAAAGGAGCCATAGTTATACTGTCCTCAGATGTCATTTCTCTGCTACTGCCTCTGCTCTCTAAAAATTGAGCAGAAGCAATTGAAAAGTTCTTGAAACCCAATTATTTGCTCTGAAATCAATAGTTCAATGTAGGAGGTCGCTATGCCAGAGTTTCTGTTTGTAAATCTCTATAGCTTGAGCATTTGGCAGAAGCACACAGTGTCTGACATCTTGCTCTGTGATAGGTTGCACAGCCAGTAAAGGAATTGGAGAAGAAGTATAGGTGCGTAATGACTAATGAAGACAACAAAACCTGAGAGGCAGTTTAGTTTGCATGACAGACATGTAACTTTGCTAAGAAGTACTTATCATCACATGTTAACACTTTTAATAAATAAATTTATTCAAGAATTTTAAGTGATAAGGAAAAGCTTCCTGAATAGTCTAATGCTGTGATAACTTAATGGGAGTATCCATATCCCAGCTGATAAATGCACAGCAATTCCTGTCAAGATACTTGCACTCAGAAAAGCTGATGGACAGAATTATATTTTAAATACCACTTACCTCCGCAGGCTAACTACTGGCAAAAAAAGGACTAGCCTTAGAAATTGAGTAATAATGACAGCATCATAAAAAATGCATGTAATACCAAAACAACAGAGGAAAATATTTTTTGATCATTATTATATGTACTTCAGTGGATTGCTGAATGCAGTAAAATGTATTAATTTTCCTTTTATAAAACAGTGAGTCTATATAATATGATGTGTTGGGGCCACAAAGATTTAAAGTATATACATATCAAGTAGCACTCATAACTTCAGTGGCAAGGAGCCCAAACACATAGTTTCTACTTCTCTTACAGGTAAAGCAGATAGGAAAGTCTATAACTAAAATTATTCCAAATTTCCCAGCAAATTTCAAGTTGACATGACTTGTTTTAGCATAAACTACTTGGCCTGAAAAAACTCTGCTGAGGCAGATATTTTACTTCACCCTGCAATAATTTTCAAATCTCATCTACAATGATTTGGTGACAAGATTATTTACAATATATTTACTAAGAAGGTCTAGTACTTCCAAGATTTCAGAGAGGTGCTTGAAATTCAACTCAGAGGAGAAGGGATAAAGAGAGAGAAAAGGGTCGGATTTGTGCCTGCTGGTTATTTATGACATAGTTTTCTGAAGACTGTGTTCATATTGAGCAACCTTTATACCCACACAGTACTTAACTGCTCGGGGACTGTGCTTGCACCTACCCACACATGTGAATGCCCCAGCTTGGGGTAACATTTCCCTACCAGATTCCTTTTCAAGAAAAATATAGTATTTTCTACAGCAATGGACACCAGAACAGATAGCAGCCTTTACTTTCGTTGCTAGTAGCTGTATCTGCTTGCAATATTAGAGGACGAGCAAAAAAAGAGTTTGTGCAGAAACAGTGATCAAATGGCAGCAGGTGTTGACTGCATCATACAGAGTTTAACTGACCAAAATTAAGTTGTCGTACGGAAATGCCTTAGTTCTGGAAATATTGAATGTTTAAATGCTTGACATTAAGTGAGTATAGGGTTCTTTTAAAGGCATGATTCTTTTTCTTTTCACAGTTGTTCCAAATATTTCTGTCAAAACATTTCCTTAACAGAACATGAAACTTCATCAAAATCAACATTTTTGAAGAAAGTGTAGATTTTTTTGAAATTTTTGGTTAGCTATGAAAGAAGGATTTTTACCTTGTTATTTCAAGTTTGTTTCAAGACACAAATCATCAATATGAGGTTTTAGTGGATGTGAATTGACACATGTTCCCTTTTGTTTTCCTCCAGACTGTGGTTGGTCTGACACTTTCATTTTACCAACCATCTTGCCATTATCATCTAGTGAAAATCTCACACATGTAAACTACCACTAGTACAGAGAATATCTAGGCTAGTCAGTTTAGAACCACTAGAGAAACGAAGCAGGGGTAATGATTATTAAGTTATTGATTGATTTATTAATTTTTGAACATGTTAAATTTGCCTAGGATATTTTGGGTTGATATGAATCATCTGCATATTTCAAGCCATGTGAAAGAATGTATGTCTTTATTTCTCATTTTAAATTATTTTTTCTAAAAAAAACCCCACCCAGCACTGATTCTGCTCAGTAATTAGATTCTTTGTTGTTTACTGTAGAAACAACATCTAATGGCGAAAAGAAAAATCTGCAGTGGAGAACTAGGCTTGAAAGACCTCAGAAGAAGAAATTATATTTGGTATAAAAAAATGGTCTGTAAAATTTTAATATTTGTACCAAAAGCTATATGATAATTACTAGAATAAAATTAACTGTACATTTGGTTGATTAAGACCATGAGTTCAAACCAGCAGTGAATACCCCCGCTGGTTTTCTTCATGGAGACAACATGCCCATTTAGTACACCTCACAATTCTTCAGCCTTCTGTACCCTCACTTCTCCACTGAGCTCAAGTAATGAACCCATGATCTCTCAAAAGGAACTAAATATATCATTCCAAGTTATTCTTGTTTCCATGTCTTCCAAGTTGCCTTATTAGCTCATTTTATGGTCCTAAAGTTGACCACAAGCATCCAGGTAGAGCCTTCACTAGGGTTATGCACTGTGCAATGTTTGCGTTCTCAACATTCTTCATTTCCCTTTCTCATATACTGCATAAAGCAACACTTCAGTCATAATGCTTTTTGTTTACTGCTATAATTTTCAACACCCAAACTATTTGCTTTAGCAAAATTAAAACCACAGTTTGGATATATTACTAAAACCAGGACAAGGTCATAAAAACCACTTGGAATTTAACCCTTACGCAATTTTACCCTCACTTATGAATCATAAGAAACTTGATTTTTTGTTTCTGATTGTGGACTTTTTATTAAATATTCCTTTATACTGTTTTGTCATTTACAAGGCTTTTCATGCTTTTGCTATCTGTTTCAGACTGGAGATGAACTTGACCTTATGTCCATGGATCAAGTAGACTATATGAGATTTATTCTCCCCCCATTATTTGCCTAATCTGTCATAGCTCAATGAGTGTAATTTTTAGATATTTTTCTCAGATATATTTCTGTTCAATATGTTTATCGGGCTAAAGAAAACAGTGCATGTTTAAGAAAGATGAGAAGAAATCATGATGTTCAAGTTTGAGAATAATCCTCTGTTAATTCTGCTGGGAACTGACTTGTTTTTCCTTTTTTTTGTGCTTGTTCTATGTATATGCTGCATTTCTTAGAACTGTATGTGATTCTTTTTCAGTACAAGGTTTTCTTTGAAGCATCTTAGCAGTACAGTGTGATTCAGAAAAGTTGCTTAAATATCTATGTAGCTGTGTGAAAGCAAATAATTCCCCCAAAAGCAATGGAGAATTCATACTCTGAACAGCACATCTGCACTAAGGTTATTGTTGCAGTAGGGACTATATTTAAAAAAAAAACCAACCATGCCCCACTTCTTGGAATTTTTGCAGTAATTGCATGGGAACCACCTTAAAATACTAATATCTTTATTATCTTTTAGAATCAGATCTTGTCCACTGTTTGGAAAGGAACAGTGCAGTCAATAATATCTCCTGTTTATGGCGGAAGGCAAGACCAGCATATCTCTATTGAGTAGCATTAGACAGAACTGGCCAGATAAAGCAGTCATAAAGATCAAAGACTTTTTTGCCATTAGCTGACAAGTATATTCAAATTAAAGTGCAAGGGATATCGATATTTTGTGTAGCAAAAGAGGTCACTTTATCTGCTCAATCTGAAAAGTGAATTTTCAAAAATGACATTTCAGGAACTTTTTTTCAGAATTTGAGGTTATTTTCCTCTTTTCTTCCTTCTCTCTAATCACCAATTTTGGAAAATTGAATTCTTAAATCCCATATGTACTCTCAGCAAGGAGAATAATGTTTAGCCCTGTGAGCTGTATTAGCTTGGTGCTCTAGTAGCCAGAACCATCAAATTGATATTGATAATGTCACTCCCTAACTGTTCTACTCTTTAACTGCTTTTTCTTAAAAAAAATCTGAGATGTAAGAGGTGATAAGTAAAATCACTAGTGAGATGGATGGATGGATGGATGGATGGATGGATGGATGGATGGATGGATGGATGGATGGATGGATGGAAGAAGAAAGAATGGATGTTGGAATTAATATCAGTGACAGTGGATAAATATTGAAAAATGCGCTTGGGTGTGTCGCTTGGGCACAGCATAAGTTCTATATTCATATATAATTAACTCTCCATCAGTTTTGCACTTAATTTTCAATTATGTGACAGCAAATGAAAGCAGACACAGTTTTAATTGGTAAAATTTGTTGTATCATCAATGAGAGTCATTGCTCCAGATAAGACTTTATACTTGCTTGGCAATAAACAGCCATTGCTAATGCTTCGTTCGAAACAAGCCTCTGTCCCCATCAAAAAACCCATGTCACTCTCAGTGAAAAAGTGTTTAAAGGACAAAGTCTTTTCCTGGTATTTTTGTACTAGGGGAAACAATTAATTCACCTGTCTTTTGTGGCTCACTCGTATTTATCTGTGTACATTTTCTCCTCTCTTCACATGATGCTATTCTTCTGCTCAGCTAATGAAAATAGTTTCAACATTCTATAACCTACTTTTTAAATATTCTTCAGTATTTTAAACATACTGAATGAGTAAAGTAGATACACAGAATTAAAGAAAAAGAATGCATAAAAGGCACAAGAGACTTTTTTTACAAAAATAATTTGGATCCAGAATCCTAATATATTTTGCCATTGGACATTCCAGAGCAATGACAATTTCAAAGATGCTGCATGGAACACTTATGGTTTGTGCAGTATTTAAGAAATCAACATGAAAATATTATTGTGGATTCTACATATGTTGTCAGGTTTTGGGAAAGGACAGGCTTATGCAGATTTCATTTTTTCTTATCCAGCAGGTACACATTTATTGGCTGGGCTTGTTGCTGCTTCTGCAAGTCTAAAAACAATTTGCAAATGCACATTTCAACACGCCTCTGTTGAATTCAAATATTTGAATGCTGAATAGCTAAGATGATAGAAAGTAATTCCATTAAGATCCCTGATAAGAAAAACAGTTTCAGATTTTCAACCTGTAAGTATACTGAAAGCACATCAGGCTTTACGTTACATAGCCATCACACGTTCACCAGACCTCAGTGTGGAGTATAAATAAAGATTGGCATTACCTAGTCACTTCTTAACAACTGATCTGCCTAGAAAAAGTTAAATGCTAATTCTGGCATTGTATTCAGATACTTTTCCTGTTAATTTCTTATGTGTGATGGATAAATACACAAAAAGATGCTCTTTAAATGTATAGGCAGACGCTGGAAAATAAGACATTGACTTAATAACACTTTGGCAGGCTTTTCTGTAGGCAAGTAAATAGTTCAAAAAGCATCATTTATCTCACAAATTTCATTAATTTTTTTTCCAGATCACAAATAGTTCATGACCAAAGAATGAAATTTCCACATTTATTGATTATTTAAAGTCATTTTTATATTTCTACATTAAACTATAATTTACTGAATACACTGATAAATTGAATTTTCCATTGTATTCCTTATACAGCAATGGGTCTGCTGGTGAGTAGTGGGTCATGAACATTCAATCATTAGAAGCAGTGTTTCATACTGCATGTTTCAATTAAAAAAAGAAATTAAAAAAATCTCTATTGCCAGGGCTTTGAATTGTGTAATTTCAAAATAAGTTTTGAAAACCAACTATCATTTAAGTTTATAGTTTGTTAGAGGTTTTTTATGTGTTAGTGAAACTAATCCATATCCAAGGACAGTTCAAGATCTCAAAACTGGTGAAATTAATCCAAAAAATGATTCTGTATAAACAATTATCTTATCTGTGGAAAAACAAAAAAATAAAAAGATGACAGTACGTTCTATATAATAACCCTGTTAATATCGACGTGCAGATTCCTGACACTTCAGTGACGGTTGGATGAGGGCCAGGAAGTCTTGCATGTATTGGTGTAATAATAGTTAATATGCATTAATTTATAAGCTAAGAAGAAATAAATAGTCTTTAAAATAGATTTTGTGATATTTGCTTCCTGTGTAGCCTTTGTTCTGTTTCAGTTTGTAACAGTAATAGAACATCTATCTCAGACTAAACTTGAAGTTGGAAAAATTAAAAACCACTTTCTTACTTGTTTATGTTTTCAAAAGCTTTACTACTATTTATAGAAACTTATTGGATTCTGAGCCAACATGTGAAAATTCAAAGCACAGGCTCAAAATACACATAGAAAGATGCACGTGCACATGTAAGTGCACAGACACACATATGGAACCCTACAGAGTAAACAGGAAATAGAAGTAGTTGTGAGGTCCACAAGTTCACCCGCATTCACTGTTTATGTGTTGCTGAGCTTGTCTGTAATCCTGATAATTAGCCTCCTGGTATTGGTTCTGCTGAAGTGCCTGCACTGTATTAGAAATGTCAAAATGAATCATGGTAGGAAACAATATAGAAGATCTACCACAGGTACAGGGAGTGGAGGAATAAAAGGCAACAAACTCTCCCAACTCGTTCCCTGATTACTTGAAAAAAAATTAAGCAAAAACCAAAATATGACTTGATAATTACAGATTAAAAACAAGAAATAAAAATGTGGTAAGAAGTGGAACTGAGAAAAAGAAATGCTGTTAATCTAATCTTTTATTTTTTTTAATAAACCAGAAGAAAAAAACTTTGTCCAGGTTGAAATTAAACTTTAATATACTAAATGCTTACATTTTTCTTTTTTTACTAGTCACATTTAGCTAGGCAGAAATATAAAAATTCTGCTGGCATGTTTGTTGGGAATAAAAAAGCCTGTAGGTCAAGTCTTTCTGAGAGAATGCCAAATGTCTTTGTGTCCAGTTATTTATGGTTTCAGATAATTGTACAGAAAATATCAAATTTGCATAGTGTGATTATTGCTGATTATTTATCTAGCAGTCAAAATGTTTCAGTGGTTCCTAGGATGACAGATTGACAAGTACTTAAAACTCATTCATTTTATGAAATTTGCATGTAATTAGGCAATAATGAAGGGGATGTTTGTGGACAGCGGATTATACTACAATATGCTGGAAGCGATTCAAATGCTTGACAAAGTGTTAACATTATCTTCAGTTTCAACTAAGTCTTCAATGTTTGGCTCAAAAAATCAGTGGAAAAATGAAATTGGTAATACAAAGATACTAAATGTATTCCTAGAATGAAGTATATATTTTTTACTTCTCTCTTTGTCTATTTCTACTTATTTATGCACTGCTGATGAATTGTACTTTAGATATTTAACTCATATCACATTCGGTGCAGCTCATCTGTAATAGTTTTGCTGCCACTGCTGTGGTCATTATCACAGTGAAATCCTATGAAGAATGGCTTTCTTTGGTTTGTTGGCATTCGTGTGGGATCTGAATTTTAAAGCTCCTGCTCTGAGATTCATACAAAAGAATGTGATTTTGAACAACTAATTTATCACACAAGATATAATTTGTTTCTTAACTAGTTGTTTCTACACAAATAGAATATTTGACTTTATGGTTCACACTTTAAGCGGAGGTAACCTTCACCAGTACTTCGCAGTGGCTGACAGCTGCAAATGACTCCTAGTTGTAAAAGGGTACAAAATTAGTTCAAACATCCTGGCACTTGCATTTTATCGAAAATAACGTTTATTCTTGTTTCAATGGCTTGAGTAAGTCCATCCCTTTTTTTAGAGGGTTTCATGTACATGCATCCAATGCACTTCTACATTTGACTCCATGGTTAGCACTTACCTTCTTAATATGTACTAGAGAGCAGAGACCTGTGTAATGAAAAATGCTTAATTATAGGGTCTTCTCAAATATTTCTCTCTCACTTTTGGGGTGTATTATCTACCTTAATTTGATAGTAGCAGTAAGGGTGCCATAAAACTTTTTAGAAGGAAGTAAGTGTCTGCATATGTGTCGACAAAGAAAGATTGCCAATTAGAATTTCCTAGGTTGGTCAGTAGGAGAGGTATGCATTTAAAAAAATCCACTTATGCTGGTTTAGAGAATATAAGATCAACGTCTGTTACAGGGCAATGCATGCTGCTAGTAAAGCAGCACAATCTGGAATCTTGTCTCTAGTTCATGGTTTTTTCACCTAGTGATTTGATGATGGTATCACCTCTGTTTCTTTTTTTGCTTAGGGTTTAATGATGTCCCACTCAGGAGTCTGTCAGATCAGTGCTCATGGACCTGCTGACCCTAGCTCTTCTACTGGAGTTGTTCCAGTTAACATGGAATAACTGAAATCTAAAAAAAAAAAAAGAAAGGTTTCAAACTCTCTCATCTGCTGGTTAAGTCACTCACATGAGAGGAAAAGACATGTTCAGTTCCCACCTACATGAATGCTCCAGCTACTGTGCTATAGTGTCACTCTCTTTCTGTTTGGTACAGGGAATGCTTAAAAATTCCTAAAATAGGTGTGACAGAAGAGACTGAGACGGTATTAACTACTACAGAACTTCCTAATGAGGTGACACCCCTGGGAGGCACAAGGTCGGAAGAACTGAATGAGAGTTGAAGGGTCTGACTGAGCATTCTTGCCCCCGACCTGCAAAGGCAGCTAACTCCCATGATTTCTGTCGCTGGCTCTGTGTGGGCTCTACTCCAACACGACTGTTTTGACACATCACATTTGATGGAGACGTATACGCCTCAAGACTAGTCAAAGCCTAGAAGGAAGTACCAGTAATGTTAAGGCAGAAGCAATCCAGTCTTTAGTATGCTCCAGCTCCATCCCATTGACACCTGGAGCTTTCAGGCACCTTAAAAGCCAGGGAACTATATAATGCCTAAAGTTACTTTAAAGCATCTAAGTGCTGTCTAAAACCTTTCGCAGATTTAAACTCTAGTGTTTGTGGCTTGGTAGGCTTGTCCCACAGAGTCCCTTCACAATTCCTAGTAACCTTTGGAAGGGTGAACTTCCAGTCTATTCAACCCTGTCCCTCTGAAGCAGTGGCAGCTGTCATACACAGCTGTGGACCTGTGAAGGTGAATGGTATCTCTCCTGACCATGTTGCATCGCCTCCCAGGATGGTGGCAGTTACAAGTATTCATAATCCACTATCTTGGTGCAAATTCAAGTCTAATCAATGAATGGTGTGGCTCCTAATTACAAACAATCCTGAGACCATCCTAAAAAGATAAAATGGGTACTATATGACAGCAGATTAACTGAAAGTCATCTGTGCTATGTGAGATTAAAAAAATACCCCATCTTCCCTAGCATGTGTACCAGTAGTTTTTGTGCATCCCTTTCATCTGCAACAGGAATATGTCCTCTTTTCTGTCACTGAACCCCAGGTGTATTCCCATAACAGGATTCTTATCAAAAAGTTTTATCTACACATATCTAATATGAGGTCTTTCACCCTTCTTGCCAAAGCAAATGGCTTAAACATTTGTTCAGAAGCAGCAAAAAAATTTCTGTACTCACTGATGACTGCATATTCAGTTCTATCAAAAATTTTGGGATCATTTTTCAGAAGATATTTCACATTAAGGAGGCAGAAATGTCAGGAGAAGGAGGGGGAGAACATTCAAGCCCTTGACGGACCTTTCTGAATGAGTTTTCTACATAGTATTCTCAAAAGCTTTCTGTAACCTGAATTAATTACTAAATCTCTCCCCTTCATTATCTAATTAACTCATTCCACGTGGTTTTTTTTTTCCCCTGTCTTTATAAAGCTGTTCAATTACTAATATTTCAGCATCTGCTTCTGTATTCTGAGGCGAGGCAGAATAATCTGATAGTTCTTTTAACTCATTCATACATGTGAAATTTCATAACCTTCGCATTCTCTCCCAGCATACAGTTAGCTACCCATCTGGTTGACTTTTTGATGGAAAGGTTTTCTAGTGTCAGAAAAGCCATATGAGAAAAAGGAGAGGAGTAGGTAGAGCACAACGGAGCCATAAACCATATTTCTAGACGTAAGGAAAACAAGGTCACCCTTTATGGTTTCAGACAGACAAACAGAGGAAAAAGAGAAGACAGCAATTGTAGGGTGTACAAGGTGGCAGTTGGAAAGGTTAGGGTATAAGACCTAAGCTTCTGTAGCAGAGAAAAGAATGAAAAGAAATGCTCATCCTTTCATTCATTCAGAGGAGAAGACTACAGTACATGAAGAAGAAAAGTCTTGGTGGTTCAAGTGGGCTTCCCTAGTCTCAGGGGTTCTTTCTTTGAGAACAAAACTGCATCAAAGTTGTAGCTTTTCACCCCCTTTTAAAGATATTTTATGCATACAGAGTGGTTTTGGAGCCGTGAAAGCATTACCTATCATTCAACCACTCAGTTCAACAGCAAAGAATAATGATTTAATCCTTGTATTGTATTCATTTCTTTCCTACTCTTCTATGCATTACCATTTTAATATATAATTTTTTTAAAAATATATATATTCAAAAATAATTTAAAGGGCCTTGACTAGAAATACAGCTCTGAGTTAAAATTCTCTTTTGTGAGCTGTCAATTTTAACTGATCTACAGCTGGTGTTTACTCTTTTTGGAGATATTTGATAGGCCGTGGTGCTGATGAGTTAGCTGTCTTCACACTGGATTGTTTTTATTTTTAAAAAAGAATAGATAGAATGTGCATGGGACTTTGTTTTTTTCTCAGATTATATGGGGTTTATGCTCTAGAACTTCTCAGAGTTCCACAGATGTCAGTCTCCTTGCCGTACATTTGTGACTGATCTGGTTTGGTTTTTTTTTTCCTGGGTGAGAGCTAACCTCTTGAAGTTCTGAAGTCTTTACAGTTTCACAAATTCTACCTTTGCCTCACCATGGGCCTTGTGCACTTCCAACTGCTGCAACAGCAAAGTGGTGGTGCTCAAAGAACACAGAAGGGATTCCCCCTATCCCTGTTCCCTTTAGAAAACTGATATTATTCTCCAAAGAAGGAAGACACAAGGAACACAAGGAAAAGAATTAATGTAGCATCTCAAGATATAGTTCCTTCTGTGAGCAAGAAAAAAGAGGTCTTCTCTTCATCTTCCCTGAAGAGATGAGATGACGTGAAATGTCCCTAGGAAGACACAATGGGTCCCCACAGGAGATTATGCCTCACCGACTCTAGATACATGGATGGGGAAAACAATCATTAGGAACCTGAAAATGAGCAGAGGTAAAGCACACATAATTACTGAGAAGGAAGCCTGCTAGGTGGGGAACACAGAGACCATACAGCATGAGTTAAATACAAGGTTGCTAAATGGTTGAATATGTGACTAAACTAATTTTATAGGCACCGAAGAGAGTGGATTTGTATCTCAAGATCCTTGAACTTTTAGTGTTTGCTAGGAGTTTTGACAGAAACCATTGACAGCACTGCAAACCATCCTGTGACTGCTCTGCCGTTCAGTGTGTGTTGAATACTGGCCTCGTCATCTCTTCTGTTGCAGGTGAGACTCTTGCATGTGACCTCAAAGGACACCTGATGATGACCTTTATTAATACAACTACAGCAATCTTAATTTTCACGCTTCCTTAAAATCACAACACGGTTGCAGTATCAAAATATTAGTAAAGGTAACAATTTCTGCTTAGATTGTATCTGTGCCCAATGTGCTTCTTTAAGAAAAAAAAAGATAATCTCTGCTTTTTAACACCCTATTGCAACATTTATTTCAGTTTTCATACACTATTTGGGCACACCAGCTGACCTTCAGGACTGTGTAGAAAGAAGACTGAGAGCTCCACAGCCACAATTACAATGGTATGTCATAAGTCAGAATTTTTGAGTTTGGGGAAACTGGAAAGTATCTACTTGTGGGAACTGCCCTGAGAGGAGGATAACACAGGGTTTCAGTTCTCCCCTTTGAGCCATGTATGACCAGGATGAGGCTAGTTGTGACTCCCTGATACTGTGCCACTGGCACCTAAACCTAAAGCAGACTTTTTTTTTTTGCCTTCCCCATCTTGATGGAATATCTGTTTGAATACATATCCATTACTGGAGTGAAAACAGTTCTGAGTTTCTAGGTCTGTTTGTACATAATCTAGTTCCATCTTGACATTGGTTTTAAGCCCAGTCCCCTTCCACACACTATGTGAAAAATTAGTCTGGTCATGCAAGCTAGATACGAACATGCTTTCAGCAGTTTAAATCAGTTTAAATGCAACCTAAGATAACAAGTATGCAGCAGTCATTGATGTAGCTCTGACTCACCTCTTCCTATCATTAAGCTTTTTTTCTACGCTTACACTTGGGCAGGAGAATGGTCCTTCATAGCATTGTTTCTTCCATCCCTACACCCTTTAAGAATCAAGGAAATACCAATAACAGAACATGACCAAGGTCCTAGGCCATAATTTTCAATATAAAGATAGGTTAAAAGTGATGGAAGAGAATGTGACATAGAAGCATAAGGATAGTAGTGTCTGATATTTTGCAAGAAAATGAAGAACGCATAATTCCTCCATTCACTGATAATGTTTGTGCAGAAAACAGTTCAGTACGAACGATTAATAACAAAATGTGGTCCAAGCAATTAGAGCAGGTGTGATTCACATAGAAAGTAGTGAGAGTGATCACAGGGTTATATCTTTTTACTGCTGTACATAGCAGTGGTTGTCCAACACGGGTCAGGTCAGTGCAGAGCAGCAAAGTTTAGGTAATGTGCAACAGAACTCTTCAGAGCATTGTAAAATGAGCAGAGATTTCTCTTCATGATGAGTGATATTTTACCCTCAAGCAATGAGGAATGGGCTCCTTTTTCCCCATGCGGGGTCTTCCTTTGTTTATCAACAGAGGTTTGGGGAACAAGATCAAGAAGAAAACTCTGCCCATGTGAGCATAAGAACTCTAACGTTTTGTAGCAGCCGGACAATTTTACAGGACTTGTTAGGGAGCTATAATAACCTTTCATTTATAACAAACTGGATAATAGCGGCCATGCTCTAAAAGGCCGTCGAACAATACCTCGATCACAGAAGTACCTATTGTTTGAAGAAAAGAATGGTGTTGGATTGTTCCTTTCAAATCCCAGGCAGCATTTGAACACACCATTCGTGCTCAAGCACTGTAACTAGCGTAGAAAGAAAAAGGACTGTGCGACAATTATAACCACATGCTCTGAGTCATGCAGTTGCTGAGTTCTGGGAAATTATAAGGCATCCAGTTCTGGGCATTGACCAGACAAGATGACAGTGTCAAGAAAGCCCCCATTGATCACAGGGGCAGAACAAGAGAAAACAGCTGTAACAACTAAGAAAAAAGACTTGACAGCTCAATGAAGATCTCTGTGCGGTGTTCAGCAGCAGTTGAGAAAATAAGCAAAATGTTGGGATTCAGAAAGGGCTAAGAGTTGTAAAAGGGGATAGAATACTGCAGAATACGAGGTGCTGGTACAAACTTCCCTTGTAGGCACGTTATACCTACATTTTTCAGAGGCTTCTGCATCTTTCAAGTGAAGCGGACACAAGGAGATCTAGAGAGGTGATAAATGATTAGGTCAACCACTGATCGGATCTAGTTGGGCAATTTCTCTGTTGCTGTCAGTTGGCTGGAATCATAAAGGTAGCCTGTGGCACAACCTGGTATTAAACCTTTATCTCAAGAGCCCTTGTTAAGTTCCTTTAACCACAAAACCATCCTTCATCTCCAATTTCCTCTTTCCATTTCATCTGAAAATATCAAAGGAGCATAATTTCTCTTACTATTGTAGCATTCCAGTCCTGACCAAAACCAGGAAGTGAGCAGCAGGTGAATAAAAATTAATCCGATATTTCAAACTTCAAACAAAGATTTGTGTGAGGCAAGGAATGATTCTCTTAATTTAATCCAAATTGGTTCACTTGGCTCTGGTGATAATCTGATCCATACCACAGCTAGCTTGCAGTCAGTAGAACAAAATAATGTTTGAATTACGCTGAACTCAAAAAACACAGTCTGTCCACAACCATACTCTCAGTAGTGCAGGGGAGTAGGGGAAGTGGGAGGGAGGGATGGTGAATAAGATTCAAAAGTAGTTGGCCTGGTGCTTAACAGCAATAGGGGCAGGGGGCGGGGGGGCAAGGAAAAGCAAACAAAACTGAGGCATGTATAAATGGAGGTATTGAACATAAGTCAGAGGAAATATCCTAGTGCTATGTAAGAAATTAGTGAGACCATGTTTGGAAAACCATATGCTCTCCTAGACCTCCTGTATTAAAGGCATGTTATACAAATGGATTAGCTGTATTGAAGGCTAATAAAGTGTTTATGAAGAGGCTAGAGACACAGAAGTCATTGAGGGGTTCAAAGTAGCATAAAAGTTATTGAGGAAAAAAGCCCATTCAAAGACATGCAGAACATCTGAAAATAAAAATATTCCAGCGGTGAGTGGACTATTCATAAATATCGGGGCAAAAAATACAACAATCTTTGAGAATTACCTATTCTAAGGTCAAATTTTGGAATTCTTATTATGGTTTTATTCTTCGTATATTGGAGTTCCCAGTGACTTTAGCAACATTCATGTGATTGTCAACTGGGAAACAGTTTGAGAACCGTGTGCCCAATCAGAAGTCACCAAGCACAGAGCTTTTCCCTTCCTCCATGAGTATTAAATGCATTCACCACCCCATTTCCACCAAGTTGTGAGACACTGCAATTGACTGATTCACATCAAAAATATCTCTCCTTCCTTTTAATTCTCAACACGCAATGGGATTACATTTGACACACCACTCCCTGGTGATCTGTGCTCCTTTTGCTTCTCATCAGCTCTTTGGGAACTTCTTGTATCTGGTTCTTGCGAGGGGTGTGAGTGGTGAACAGAAAAAAACCTTATTCCAATCTTCCCTACACACATCTGTGTAGAGTCTGTAAATTCAGTCTTTCATAGCCTCTTTAAAGTATAACACAAAGCCCTGTAAAGATATCTCAAAATAAGCACTGTCAAGTTGCTGAATCAGTATTAATATACATCTTCCTAGTTTTCCCAGTTATTCATACTGGAATAATGAAAAGGATGGTAACACAGGGTAATTGTTCTGCTCTCAATGTCCTAACTAATGCTTTGTAAAAAGTGAAAATATAGTGAAATTTAGTGCCTCTATTTTGCAAGGAAAAACCTTTAATTCTTCATGTTTGCTAAAGCATATTTTAATGTCAGTAAAAGTATATAATGATAGCCATAGGAAGGTTTCTGTAGCTTTGTTATTTTTAACACCAGAAGCTACTTCAAGCCTCTAGTCAAAACTACATTGATCCTTTTTCCTACGAACCAAATGCCTTATTCATCTGCTGCAAGTTATTTTTTTCTAACCATTTGTCATTTACATAACATTGAGTAACCAGTCTTGGGAATGTCCTAAACTACAGAAAGCCTCTATAATAATTTCTGACATAGGGGATTTCATGGAGAAATCCTTATATTCATCAGCTGCAGATTCATTGCACTTTCTGTTTGCCTAACCATTTCCTAGTGGAACACTGATATTTTATTTGGCTGGCAACAACTTCTAGTACAGGAGAACAGTTGTATTCTTGAAACTGGCTATCGGAAAGAATTTCATTGCTTATTTTCCTGCGTGTGTGTGTGTTTGTGCACACGTACCCACACATGTGTGTAAGTGTGTCCACACACATGTATGCAGGTATTTTAATTAAATATGTTGAGTGTAAGTTCTATTTGACACAACTGTGCCCATCAAACAAACAAACAAAAAAATCAGTGTTGTATGAGCATGGTTCCTCTGTGTATTTAAGCCAGCTCATTCAGAATGCTTTTTTCATCTCATTTTTGGCACTTTGAGTCGATATGATTCTTGATTAACATATATGCTGTTTTGATATTACTCGTTTCTTCCTATATTCTCCAGAAAGATTTCTATGTATAGATTTTTCCCTGTGTGGAAAAAAATTCATGTAAGTTGTCATTAATTAGTTTTTCTACTGTCCTAAAATATGATCTCCAGTAATGCAAGAACAAGTTTTCCACCTAAGAAAGAAATAAAATGTCACCTAGTATCTTATTTTTGTTTCTATCTTTGTCCCTTTGTGTTTCTAATTATCTTCCCATCCATATAGTGTTTCTCAGCAGGAAGAAGTAAGGGGAAAAAACTGTAAATAAGAGTCCTGAAACAAGCCTTTCTACAACTGGAAAAAAAAGGGCATTTTATTATCCTGGGATTTTTCAAGATTCATAAAAAGAAAGTGTATTACAAAAGCCATCTGAAGTGAGAGGTTACTACTGTAATGGATTTCTCTGTGGAGTCAGGTTGTCTCTGTCCCTTCAACAAATCTGGGCATCCTCAGGTTTACCCTTTATGTACAAGGTGGCAAAACAGGGATGTTGAAATCAATCATTTACTTTGAGATTCTACTGGATTTCATTAGCATCCTGAAGTTTCTCGGCAATTTTAGCCATTGCTTCCTTCTGTTAATACATTTTGGCTCTCAACCGCCTCCTTTCCTCCTTGCTTTTCTCTTTCTTTCCGTTTCTGAAAGGTTTTATTGGCAAGATTTCTTAGAAAGAGAGCACATAGTTTAGAGAAATTACTTCTTCATCTAGCCGTAAGTATTAGAGGGATTCTAGCTTTCTCACAGTTTATGAAATATTTAACAAGACACAATAGAGGGAGTTTTTCAACCCGTGATATGTGGCATTACATATATGGATATGTATTTGCTTCTGCTCTGTTGTTCCTTTGTCTCTGCTTCTTCTTGCTGTTTGGCTGCAAGCTGAATCCAGTTCCATTGTGGCAGTCTCTCCCATAGGAGTAAAATTCGCTGTTGAACATCTTTTTCCATCCACTTAAAATGTTCTGTTTCTGCAGTTAAATATAAACACCAGAACAGTCTGGCCAGCCAGCATAAGATGATATGGACACAGTAAAAAGTATATTCAACGGTTTTGTTGAAAACAAATCTTTGCACAGAATTTAACCTGCTATGTGGTAAATTCTTACATTCAGAGCTTTGAAAATTTTACAAGAGAAGGGGCAAAATCCTAACAATTCCCAGAAACACCAGAAAAAGATACCTGAAAATATTTAGCATAGAAATGGATCAGACAGATCTCCAAACCAGATGGATGCCAGTGCTTAACCACGCAATTCCCCTTTTTCCTTGCTGCTATCAGGCAGCCAGATTAAAAAATGGTGCATGAGAAGGGAAACCAACTTCTTGGAATCCTCGGGTGGTTTTGGGGAGTGTATGTTGAGAGTGTGTGTGTGTGTCCCCTCTCCTAGAGGGTATCTTTTCTCACTCTAAAGCAAATATCAGTGATTATCCAAATTGGAATATGCCCCTGCCACGGTCCGATCCTAATCCCAGTCTATGCGAAAGAACATTTTGTTAGAAGACTTTAATTTTCAATACCATTTTCCCTCAGTGGGAGCTGACTTCAATCCAAACATTATGAATGATCTTTCTTCTAAGTCCCTAAGAAATGCGCTGTATCATCCACCTCCTGTCAGATTAGCTCTCTTTACTTGATAACTCCCGTGCAAAGTACAGAGGGGATTTCACCAGTTATAAACCCTCCTTATCTTCAGGTGTTTTAGACAAACTTCAGATTTCCCCTGGATCTTCATCTTTAACTTTTTCAAATTGTTTTACAGTTTAACTTTTCAGTTTCATACCTGATTCTTCCTCCTAGCTTGGTTACTTTTGGATGTTTCTCTTCATGGATGGAGAAAGTTAACCAAGTAGGGCTACTACACTTTATTTTCCATAGTGAGTTACACTTAATATATCTCTCAAAATCCTTTTCATCATCTGAAAATGTATATAACTGAAGTTCCTGGACTACTGTTCACTCACTCGTAGATTAAAAATTATATTATATCAGACTACACCTACTTTCCACTTTTTCTTTTAGAAAACAGCCAATTATCAGATAGAAAAAAAGAGTAAACTACATCTTATCTCTTGCACCTTGTGGTCTTAACTCAGCTTTCACCATTGGGGCCTCACCTCCACCTCACCATTTTCAGCTTGATTAATTTGTTTCCAGTTTCCCCTAGACATTTTATATTTCTAAACATGCCCTTCTGCAGCATAAAAGTAATGATGTGACAGAAAGAAGATTTCAAGAATGGAAAAATGTTTGTTTCCTGATTCTTTGAATCAAGAGGTACTTAGAACACTCGGTATAGCTCGATTTTTACAGAAAAATGAAAGCAAGAGGAAGTCTGGGAAAAATAAATGTGTTGTTGAGCAATGTTTTACTTCTGCACTAGAGCAGAAATTCTCAGGCCTGGATGTTATGAAGAGATTGCAAGAGGCATCTCCATATTCACTGCAGTCTGGATAGTTTCTTTCCACTACTTCTATTTCACTACACATGTTTTTCTCTAAAAACTTTGGAGGTTATAGAAAGGCATTTACTCAGACCTAGTCTTGGATGTTCAGTGAACCAGACATTATTATAGGAACCTCTCCTGAAATGGAGTAGTGAAAGAAAAGAGAGAAAAGGCAAATTACCTAATACTACGTAGTGCCTTACTTTCCAGCTACTTAGATTGCCTTGCTAGCAGTTTTCAAACATCCTTTCAAATACAACTAGGTGAGTTGTCACTGTCCCAGTGCCACATTATTTCCTTCCACAAAGAATTGTAGAATGCAGCCCAAGACACTTCAGCACTTGGGTTATGACAAGAAATCTATAGTATTCCAAAAAAAGAATGGCAGAAATCCTTGTACTTGGTTTCAAAAAAAGAAAGCTGTGTGAGAATAAAATGCAGAGTATTATGTGCAGTGCATTATCTGCAGTGCAGGTTTAATGCATGTAAACCAAAATAATTTCATGTAGCATCTATTTATGGTTCTTCCTGTTGATATAACATTATACTGCTTGAAAACATAAGGAGTTATTCGATAATAGCAGCCTAGTTTATATGATGCAATGAGCATTTGCGGAGCACGGCTGGGCTGCGTAGGCCCCCATAAGTAACAGATGTGGTACCTGAGACCACTAGCACCTCAGCTGAGTGAGCTCTCTCCTGTGTGCCAGCTCCCTTGGGAAACTGTACATCAGCAGAGAACAAACCAGCTGCAGTAGGAATGCTCCAGCTGTACATTCCTCTGGTCTTCTGTCCTTCTCCTTGCCCCCTCACCATCCAGACTGCCACTTTTATCTGAGGTGCCACCCAGAATTAGCTGTGGTCTTCTGCATTCCTGACGTGAGAACCTGATGGACTGTGTCTTCCATAGATGAATAAGCTGGGCAAATATTTTAATTCTGGCCTTAGAATACCTTTTCTCCCCATCTTCCTTTGTCCCTTTCTCCTTTCTTACCTCTTTCCTCTCCTCTCTGTGTCTCACTCTTCTAAGATCTATTTAATTACGTGCATAGAAAAGAAAATGCTGATATCAAAAGAGCAATTCCCTCTTTTGATTTCCAATTCATTTTCCCCTCTCATTCAAGAGAATAGAAATATACAAAGTAATTTGGTATATAAAATGATTCCCCATAATTTTAATCCTTTTAAAGTGCTTGTGGAGATTATCATGGTTTGATTTATTTTGACAAGGGGTGGTAAAAATTCTAAGAACAATAGTCTACTAAAAATGTTTTAAGAGCCTGTTGCTGTGTTACGGGAATGAACATTTCAGGTGTTCCATGGATTTGAGGGATGATTTCCTAATGCAACTAAGTGAATTAAAGTAACACAAGGACAAGCATTCACAATAAGTAGAAATGGACACGCTTTTGACAATGCTTGAAGATTTTATTTTCAACAATGGAGCCATTACCATTTTTTCTGTTCTGAGCCTTTATTGTATTTCCTTTTGATTTTGCATGTTAGGCAGCTAGATGTCTGAGCTATAAGGGAAACCATAGAATCACCAAAATGCCTGAGACACAGAGCCAACTCTACCAAGGGTCTGAACATGACCTTAATACCCAAGTAATTAATCCCCCAGGCAGAATCATAGAGTGAGAGGCAGAGCCTGGACCTATGCTCTCACAGATCCTACACCTCCTCCTTTGTCTCATGGGTTCCTTAATTTTGTGTGCTGAAAATTTGTCTGAATGCTGGTTTGGACTAGGTCTAGTAGCTCAGCACCCAAAAGGACCTAATGTGGTGACCACGAAGGTTATAACAGCGACAAAGGACATTCTCATAGTGAGGCTGTGACTGCAGTGGGTCAGTAACGTGATAGTCCCACAAGCTGGGGACAGGTCTCACCACATGATGTGCCTGCCACAAAGCTTACTCAGCCTTACACAGTGAGGCTTGTTCATTAGCAGCATGAAGACACATCGCTCCATAACCATGCCATGAGGATACAGCCATTTGGCCTGTTCTGTAGGTGGTAGGGTTAGGAGTACCACCAGGGAAAAGATTTCGATGGTAGAGTGTTTGCAGTCTTACAGGGATTCATGTTCAAATGGTCCTGCCTCCCTGTCCTTCTATCACTGCGGGCAAATACATGTGGGTTTCCCCCCTTAACTAGCCTCCAGCATGTAGCTGTTTAGTGATCCCAGTGCCTGTGGTCTTGCAGTGCAAAAGAAGGATAATGAATGGGAGAAGCTTATTTTTCTAAGGCAAATAATTCCATCACCCATACTAGAATCATCTCAACTAACATGTCGTATCATCCCACTGCAAGAAAACATTAGAAATTAAAGATTAAGTTTTCACAACAGCCATGTCTCCTTGTACTGTGTTCATGTTTGTAACTTTGGATCTAAATTTTGCTAACTAATGGTACTTGTTATCTGTGGTAAAAAATATATATTGTTCAGAATAAATGAGAGCTTTTAGAAAATGGAATTTCTAGAGAACTGAAACCTCCAAAAAAAGCATACACTGGACGTACTACTGCAAGAGATTAACTTTGTGAAACGTGTAACATAAAGAATTCAGAGAGTAATCAGCTGATGTCAGAGAATCTTTCAGCTAATAAATCTGTATTTCAAACTGTTTCAAAGGAATTATAATCTTTACAATTACATTCAAACAGCGGAAAAAAAATGAGAAGAGGAAGAGTGTGAATAACAGAGCAGGCAAATGGCTGATGCTTCTGTGTGGTTTTCACTCAAGCACAAGAAGAATGATTACATCCCTACAGTACTCTTCAAAGTGTTGGAGTCAGACAGTGGAATAGGAAATGAACTGCAGTTCAGTGACCCTCTGTGGCCTGAACAGTGGGAGCTGGTAAGCACAGCATTTCCACTTTATTCACTTCTCTGTTTTTTTTAACCACTGACAGTAGAAGGCCTTCCCCCACACACGCTTTTGCATCATTATTGTAACCTGAAAAAACTAAATGTAGCAGATCTATCCATGTATAGGTGGATAAAATTTGTATGGGTAGGTGACTTGATATTGTATATACACATAGGCTTATTATACACGTGTACAGTAGAGCAATGAGTTGCTACGGTTTTCCTGAAGAAGCCTGCTTTCCAATTTGAAATAGAATGCCTACTGTGCCATGCAATTTCCTTTGTGTTTCATTAGGGATAAAACCACGAGTTGGTCACCTAGGTCTGCTTGAAGAATAGATATAAAGTACAGCTTTCAGCCTGGTCTGTAATTTTCTCTCTAATGGAGGTGCTTTCTTTGTCACAACACATTGGCAAAAATACTTTAGCCTTCAGCCTCCAGGAAGGGAAAAAACCCTACATATATACGTATATATATAGCCACAATGTGATGTCACTTAAGAGATGCTCAACCTTGTCATCTTGATCTATTCTCATGCTATATGTTAGAAGGGTAATCTAATGTTTAATAAAAGGTTTAATGTACATCACATACTTGTCCATAAAATTACACCTGTGCAGCAGCGTGATAAAGTCACATGTAAACATATCCAGGAGGTAAACCTGCAAGATGTTACAGTGCATGTGTTCTTGTAGACAAGTCAAAAGGCTCTTGCTAATCCAAGTGAGACTCTTTTTTTAATTTTTTATTTTGTAACTGGATATCTATTGATCTTTGAAAAGGAGTTCTATGCTGTTCAGTGTGTTTATTTTAAGAAAGAAATACATCCTTAATCACATCCAGATTTACCAAACCTTTTTACCAAGGTTCAGAAGCAGCTCAGATAAAATTATCATTTGAATGCTTAGGGAAGTAGAGGAATTGTATTTTTTTTTTTCCAATGGATTATAATGGTAAATTATTCTTTAATTTGTAAGATATGGCTGGGCGAATCACTGAAGACTGTTTGTCAAGGAAAAAATAAAAGTCAAGCCACGACCCTCAAGATTTCCTTGGAATCATTTTTCACTGAAATATATGTATGATATGATGCACCCTTGGCTCTTGGAGTTGGAAAAAGGATGGATAATTTTTTCTGCCAGCATTATGGAAAGATAGAACCACAGGTTTGGAAGGGATCTTTAAAGTTCACCTAGTCCCAACTCCCTTACCGTGGACAGGGACATCTAGTAGACCAGGTTGCTCAAAACCCCATCCAACTTGGCCCTAAACACTTTCAGGGATGAGGCATCCACAACTTCTCTGGTTAACCCATTCCAGTGTCTCATGACCTTCACTGCAAATTTCCTCCCCGTAGCAAACCTAAATCTACCCTTTTTTCAGTTTAAAACCATTACCTCTTGCTCTATCATGATAGATCCTAGTAAAAAGACTCCCCACCTTTCTTATAAGCCTCCTGAAGTACAGGAAAGCTGAAAAAAAGGTTTCCCTCAAGCCTTCTCTTCTCCAAGCTGAACAACACCAACTCTCTCAGCCTTTATTCACAGGTGAGGTGTTCCAGCCCTCTGACCATTTTGTGGCTCTCTTCTGGATCTGCTCCAACAGGCCAATGTATTTCTTGTACTGGAACTCAACTGAATATAATAAAACTGAAAAGACTGAGTGTGCCATTAAATAAAGAGCTATGAAGTAAGCTTCCAGACAAATCTAAACCAGCATTAACACCCAGTATAAAAGATGTAGGGTGCATAGTTCTTACTGCCTGTTACACTGTTCTTAGTGTCATTTTTATTTATTGTGACTAAGGACTACAAGGCAATAAGATCTATTTTAGTCACTCTATAACAAAATTTATCCTCAGAAAACTTCACAGAGTCTCTTGATCATATTGTGAAATGTGAGCCAAAAAACTCCAAAGCTAATGTATCTCTTTGTTTTTTACAGAAGCTTTCTGAGATATGAAAAGAAAAATCATTGTTTTGTATACCTATCAGTGTTTTGTTGTCTTACATATTTTTACAATGTTCTAAAGTTACACTTTTCTTTCAACTATTCCATTTTTATCTAAAAAGACGAGATACGTATTTGAAGAAAGACATGCAAAGAACATGAAATTTCAGTCTAGCAGTTAGTGTTTTCGGAAACTCATTTTTTTAATTGAAGGTTTGTCTATTTTCACACAGTTTTCATTTTAAATCCTCTGTAGTTTTACCAGATTCTAACTCTTCATTCCTCTTACATTCTAAAACTGCATTTTACAAAAGAAATGCCTAATATAGTTCTCCTGAGAGCCCAACAAAGGAACTCCTAAATGAATAATTAAGAGGTGAATTAATGTTTTTATGATTCAAAATCTGGGAATATAAATGGAGGGATGTTGCGTCATCATGTGGGCTGCAAACAGAATAAAGGGTTATGTTAAATGAACTCTGAAAATAGAAACTTTGCCTTTTCCTCTGCAGTTCCTTGTTGAAGCCAACAACTTGATAATTACTCTTGACTGTTTCCAAATCCCGTCACAAGAACTGTCTTTTCCTCAGCCGAGGAATCCTAATTCACTTCTGCTCTAACTAAGGAATCAGACCTTTCTCCCTTGGCTCATCCTTTCCCAGACCTGGTGTTACTATTGAAACTCATCCACTTCACCCTCAATAATTGGGCTATATGAAAATCCTTAGGTCCTACACAGCTTGCTTATATTTATACATAAGAAGAGTAATTCAGTCCCTCCGTATGTGTTGTGATCAAGGCCTTAGATCATTCCTTGCACGACTCACACTGCATCTGAAATGATCTTCAAGGACTCCTGCTGGCTTCAAAGAAACAGATTTTGTTTATCATTTTAGCAGAGCAGCTTTATTGAAGAACAGCTCTGCAGCTTTGGAGCATGGTACTCTCTAAAATAAGTGGAAAATGTAGAAACTGTGTCCTTGCTTCATAAATTTCATTCTGTCTGAACTCCTGATGTGTGTTCACACCAGTGGGCTCTGTCTGTTAGTCTTGCATATCCAAAGGCTCCAGCTGATAGGATCTTTTTTTATGCAGTTTTCCCCAATGGACTTACTGCCCATTCAAACACCAGTTCTGTGTATCGCTGAGCACACATTTTATGGAAAGGTGATGGCCAAGTTACAGCACTTGATGTTGTGATGAGAAATCAACTCTTGCATCTGTGAGACCTTGAAGGAGCTTCTTCTGAATAGCAGGGAGCATACTGTATCCTAAATAGCAGAAAAAATAACATTTGTATCCCTTTATGTTGCCCATAAATAATTGTAAACAAGTGATTGTAACGATGGAGGGTGTTGTAGTCTGCTTTATAGGAACTCCACTCCAGCAGTCATTAATGATTATTTGACAATAATCATAGAATCATAGAATCACTAAGTTGGAAGAGACCTCTGAGATCACTGAGTCCAACCATCCCTGTCTCACCACTAAACCATGCCCCTAAGAAACTCATCCACCCATCTTTTAAACACCTCCAGGGATGGTGACTCCACCACCTCCCCGGGCAGCTGTTCCAATCCCTGAACACCCTTTCAGTGAAGAAATTCTTCCTAATGTCCAGTCTAAACCTCCCCTGGCACAACTTGCAGCCATTTCCTCTCATCCTGTCACTTGTCACTTGTGAGAAGAGCCCAGCACCCACCCCGTCACANCCAACACCCCCAGGTCCTTCCCTGCCAGGCAGCTCTCCAGCCTCCCTTCCCCAAGCCTGTAACGCTGCAAGGGGTTGGGACCCAAATGGAGGGCTCTGCCCTTGGCCTTGTTGAACCTCATCCCGTTGGTCTCATCCCATCGATCCAGCCTGTCCAGATCCCTCTGCAGAGCCTCCTTTCCTTCAAGCAGATCCACACTTGCACCCAGCTTGGTGTCATCTGCAAACTTGCTGAGGGTGCACTCACTGCCTTCATCAAGATCATTGATAAAGATGTTAAACAGGACTGGACCCAGCACTGAACCCTGGGGAACACCGCTTGTGACCGTTTTCCAACTGGGTTTGCTTCCGTTTACCACTACCCTTTGGGCCCGGCCATCCAGCCAGTTTGTAACCCAGCAGAGGGTGTGCCTGTCCATGCCGATGGCAGCCAGTTTCTCCGGCAGGATACTGTGAGAAATGGTGTCAAAAGCTTTACTGAAGTCCAGGTACATCACATCCACAGCCTTTTCCTTGTCCATTAAACAGGTAACCTTGTCATAGAAGGAGATCAAGTTGGTCTGGCAGGACCTGCCTTTCGTGAACCCAAAGACTATTTGGTGAATACCTAAGACTATAAGCGGTACTGTCTCTGCTGTATCTAGTGCATCTAATCTCTTCCAATACAGGAACATCAGGGCTCTACCTCTTATATAATGCATGTATTTTTTGCAAGTAACAACTGCAGTCATCTACAGTGTTTTTTCTGATAACCCAAATGTACTTTTTTAGAATCCCCCTCATCTTTACAGCATTGGAGGTGTCTTTCCCTAATTTCGCCACTAGTTTGTTCCAGGTTCTTCTCACCCTTTTGTCCTGACCCTAGTCAGGGACTTTGCATCACGCCCTTATCAGGTACATCTTTCTTGCTTCCCGACAGGGCAGAGGGCTACATCAAACACCTCTGCTTTTGGCTTACTGGTGTCTGAATTTGGCCTACTGCGGCCTCTACCAGTGGGTTTGACCTGCAATTCAAACTCCTCTACTTCAGGAGCATAGCATGTGTCCTTTACAGATTCCTCTTCTGAGCCAACATAGGCTGTCTCTAGACTAGTGCTACACTAGGTCTTTCTGATGGTTTCTGTTCCCTTGAGTTGTATGTGAAAAATGTTGGTTTTCACAGGCAGGGACATGCATGGGGGATTATGACTGCAGTAAGTAGGTTGTTCTAATCTGTCCTCAGAGGAATAAGTCCTGCAAGCAAGGTGTCTGATACATTGCACATGTATCATGTAAAACCAGCTGTGAAGCAGTTTATGACACTTCTTTGGGAAGGGCTGCATTATATGTAAAATTGGCCATAAACAAAAGCCACCTGTAGTCCTGCACAGGTTCCTAGGCTTCTGCACTGCTCAGTGTGTGAAATAATTTCATACCTTACAACAATGCCAGAACACCCATGACTTCATTGTAAAGAACTGGTGTGGTTTTCCAAGGCTTTCTCCTATCTGCCAGCCCTGCCTGGTGGGTTTTTTTCTTCAGTGCACACTCTGTTAAAATTGCTCAAAGTACTTCATTTGCTAATGGCAGCCCTGCTTCTGTCTTAAATATAAATATAAATATAAATAGTCTTAAAAGTTTATTTCTTCCCTTCTCATGGTCTCCTCCCCACTCTGAAATGATGTGTCACATTTGAATCAAAGATTTGCAAGTGGAATGGCCGCTGTGGATCTAATAGAGACCCCATGCTATAGGCTGGCAAACAGCATCACCCTGCCACTGCAAAGCAGTCTGGCTATGGGTAAGCAAAGAAAGGACCCGAAAGCAAGGCTGGTCAAACAGCCTTTCACTCCTTCTCATTGCTTTCAGGAAGGACCGTAGTGAACTTGGCATGGAGCATTTCCTACTGTTTCTGCTGGCACAAGCAAATAGTGTCTCTGTGCTACAAATTCAGCCCTGCTTGCTGCTCTAGGAGCAGTTGGAAACCCAGAGTTAAAAAAAAGAAATTCTGAACTGATGAATGAGGTATTTTAATGTCTGATTGTGGATTTGGTTTTGTTTTTCTTTTTTCTTTTTTTTTTTTTTATTATGTGCTAAATAACCTAAAGGTTTGGGTTTTTTTTATACTGATAAAGGTGTTGAAAATGCTGTCTGTTGAATAGCTGCTACCCCGTAGTTAAGAGATGGGAGTTCAGAACACATTAGCAGACCCACATAAAAGCCAATTACAAAGGAGATTTTGTGGGCAGAAGTGTGGCTACTAAGATAAAAGCTTTAAAATATTCAAAGGCCTTTTTCCTTTTTTTTTTGGTTTTTTTTTTTTCCCCCCTAGTAGTAGAGTTTACGCCTCTGTAAACACAATTTATTAACATATGTTGCTGCTCAGTCTGAAATAACCCCCACCAGTTCTGGCTGAAAAAAGGGGTTGTGCCTAATTGCTGCCAGAAGAAAATGAAGACAGATTCTGAATCTATGGCTCCCATTTTGCTCCTGAAGGAGCAATGGGAGTAAGCCTCTTTTCTAGAGTGTCTCACCTGTAAGACACTTCAGTGGGTGGATCAATGTCCTGAAGAGTGGTATAGAGCCAAAGACCCGTATTTGTGGGAAGTGAAGGTGAAAGTCTGCCAGAGGCTACACCCCTCTGTACAGGCAAATTTCATTTGCAAGAGAATGAGAATGACATGGAAGAAGACTCAGAAATAATTATATATATATATAAGAAANTCTTAAAAGTTTATTTCTTCCCTTCTCATGGTCTCCTCCCCACTCTGAAATGATGTGTCACATTTGAATCAAAGATTTGCAAGTGGAATGGCCGCTGTGGATCTAATAGAGACCCCATGCTATAGGCTGGCAAACAGCATCACCCTGCCACTGCAAAGCAGTCTGGCTATGGGTAAGCAAAGAAAGGACCCGAAAGCAAGGCTGGTCAAACAGCCTTTCACTCCTTCTCATTGCTTTCAGGAAGGACCGTAGTGAACTTGGCATGGAGCATTTCCTACTGTTTCTGCTGGCACAAGCAAATAGTGTCTCTGTGCTACAAATTCAGCCCTGCTTGCTGCTCTAGGAGCAGTTGGAAACCCAGAGTTAAAAAAAAGAAATTCTGAACTGATGAATGAGGTATTTTAATGTCTGATTGTGGATTTGGTTTTGTTTTTCTTTTTTCTTTTTTTTTTTTTTATTATGTGCTAAATAACCTAAAGGTTTGGGTTTTTTTTATACTGATAAAGGTGTTGAAAATGCTGTCTGTTGAATAGCTGCTACCCCGTAGTTAAGAGATGGGAGTTCAGAACACATTAGCAGACCCACATAAAAGCCAATTACAAAGGAGATTTTGTGGGCAGAAGTGTGGCTACTAAGATAAAAGCTTTAAAATATTCAAAGGCCTTTTTCCTTTTTTTTTTGGTTTTTTTTTTTTCCCCCCTAGTAGTAGAGTTTACGCCTCTGTAAACACAATTTATTAACATATGTTGCTGCTCAGTCTGAAATAACCCCCACCAGTTCTGGCTGAAAAAAGGGGTTGTGCCTAATTGCTGCCAGAAGAAAATGAAGACAGATTCTGAATCTATGGCTCCCATTTTGCTCCTGAAGGAGCAATGGGAGTAAGCCTCTTTTCTAGAGTGTCTCACCTGTAAGACACTTCAGTGGGTGGATCAATGTCCTGAAGAGTGGTATAGAGCCAAAGACCCGTATTTGTGGGAAGTGAAGGTGAAAGTCTGCCAGAGGCTACACCCCTCTGTACAGGCAAATTTCATTTGCAAGAGAATGAGAATGACATGGAAGAAGACTCAGAAATAATTATATATATATATAAGAAAGTGTGTGTTCTATGAAAACTGTGAAAAAATGTCCTCAAAGGTCATGTGAGATCAAAAAAAGAATGATTAATCTATACATTTATGTCTGTTTATTGACAAATTTGAAAATGTAGATACACACTCAGGAACACATATCTTTACTGCCAGATTAACTAGATTTGAAGTCAGATTTTATCTTAGTTTATCACATGTAGTTGTCTCCTTTGAGGTGAACTGATGAGTCCTTCAGGCTGAATTGACTGTATAAAGTGCTCACATAGGTATCACACACGTAGATAGCAACCTGTAAATATCTATGTTTGGGTATTTGAATCAGGGATTTAAGTACATTTCATATGTTAATATAAGTTATGATTCTATATATAGTTACATGCAGATCACTTGTCAAGCAAAGATTTCATGTTATGACTCTCAAAACCACTTTACGCTGATGTGCTAAAACATACCTTTGCTGTCTGAGGAGCGCTGTAGTAACACACTGTCAGCAAGTGACCTGTCTGCTACAAGCGTAGGTTTCCGTTACTGAGCTCAAACTCCAACTGAAGGTTTACAAAGAGTTTCCATCAAAACAGCTAAGCTCTGCAGAGCTCTGGTTCTAAGTAAAGGTAACCACTGAAAATGAGGAATGACCAGCAAAAATGTCTCGACTGCAGTATTTATTTCTTTAAATGAGTTTACACTGGAAAACTGACTGTATAGTGGTTCAGGACATGGTCGTATTCTTTTTTGCACAATTTTCTTTTGCTGGTTACACCATGAGCTTCTTTTCATTAGTGGTTTCATCTGGTAAGACCCTCTTAGCCCTTTCCTTGTTAGTCTTGTAAGGCAAAAAAAGGGTGGGTGATTTGCATGGAAACAATACTTGCTAAAAATGAGCTTAAGCAATTTAGAGAGGACGTGCTGGAGATGGTTGCCATCATCATAGCTTGAATTAGCTGTTGGCTAGATGTTTCTTAAGATATTAGGGGGAAGGGATACTGGAAAGGCTGAGTAAGAGACATAATATTAAAAATAAGGAAAAAATATGTAAATTCAAGGCACTGGTGTGCTCATAGGGACCACTTTTAAATAAAAGAAATATCCAGTTGTTTCAAAGAAGTAAAAGGAAACATCATTCTCTACAAAAATAATTACACATCTAAGTTTGTTCATCATTTTTTTACCACGTAATTCAATTTCATTACATATATGACACAATAATATATGAAGACATTGAGCACTGGAGTCTCTTGCAGTATTTTGAAGTATGGTCAAATAAACAATTCAAAAACATTTGTATCAGTGAGTTAGCTATGCCATGATCTGGTTTACTTGAAACTGACTTAAGAGTTGAAAAGCTATTACAGAACAGACATGCATAGACATACACATATTCATCTGTACATGAAGTATCCAGGCTTAGACATCTTTTTTTTAGGAGACTAAGAAAATACTTACTTATTGAAACTGGTAAAATGAACCAGCCACGACGACACCTTTACCTTCTTTATCAAGTAACTACAATAAGAAGAAAAGATCAATATGAGAAGCAGTTACACGGAGGGCAATCTTGAAAGTGCCACTCACTATCATGCCTCTTTTAAAGCATCAAAACCAATGAATCTCTAAAATACCTGAAGTATAAATGCCAGGCATCTGGAGAACTTTAACCAAAGACACTCTTCAAATACTGTAAGATGAAAGAAATTAATGTCTTATTACAGTATTAGGTAAGTGTCCTTTTCTGTAAATAAGGAAATTACCTTGTTGGGAAATGGTAATAACTTAGGATATATTGCACTCACTTTATGACAGTCCTCTCACACCCTATTACAATACTGAGTATTCTCAAAGATTCCCTCTGAAACAAAAAGAGATTCCAGGTGCAAAACTATACAACAGCTGATCTGTACTTCATGAGTAATTCAGATCTTCTAATTTCACCATATAAATTCTCCCTTCTCTCTTCAGGCTTCAGACTGTGAGACTGTACCGGAGAAGAGCAATGTGCAAAAAGCATTCTGTCTCAGCTCTGTCAGTCATGGGACACTTGTTGCGGAAAATGTCACGCTTACCCTTCTAGCTTCTGAGGCTGTACTACGATGTTTACTTTGGCAGTCTCAGTGTTTCATAGCTGGAATAGAGAACCACTAACGCAACATGAGTACAGCTAAATTTTTTTCATCAAAATATAGAAAATTGATTGCTAGTGGCATGGAAATGTAAAGATAAATCTGGGCTGCCATCCTGGCTTGCATACTCTTATTGCAGGACTCTGAGCTGAAAATCACTGACTTAAAAATCTGCTGAACAGTCAGATCTGAAGCAGGAAAAGCCCGTATTTCCTTCCTGATTTTCCTTTATTTTCCCCTTGCATTGAATTTAATGGCAAAATCTCCACTGAGTTCGGGTTACTCTGCAGTATTTCTTATCCTTTTAGTCAGGGCTGCAGAGACTACATAGCAGCACATTTGAATAGTGAAGATCTTTCCTTTTTGGGGTGATCTTATCACGTCCTGTAATAATAGTTTGAAATAGGAATTCCTTTCAATATGAAAACTCTTGACATTTTGGCTTGGGTAAAATTTGTGGGATTGGGATTTTTCTGTTTCTGTTTCATTTCCTTTCAAAAATCACTCATGAAAAAACATTCTTCTTGCAAAATCAGGCAGATTGTTCAAATTCTCCAATGAATGCTGTTCATTATACACTGCCATCACAGGTATAATGCGATGAAAAGTTTAAATATCACACTTACCAGAGCTTTGATAGCAAATGACGGTGTAAAATGTAGCAATGCACTTTTCTGGCTTGTGAACATGAACAACTCAGGGCCAATTTACAAATAACACGGTTAAAAATCTAATTGCCCAGTGTGAAAGCTGCTTGAATATTCACTCCATCCGAAACCAATCCTTGTGCAGAGCTTTTTTTTGTCTCTTAAAAACTTGTCTTACTCTTAGCAGGAAAATAGGATGCTGTGTGGGTAACAGTTTGAGGAGATTACAGTAGCAGTCATCTGTTCAGGCTGCACTCACCCTTCTTCACCTAAAGCTTGTAGAGCAAGGAACTGTGGGGTGTGTCTACTAGAGCACTAACAAAGCAATTATGTAGTGAAATCCTTGGCTTTAGACCAAATCTTCCCAGCTTCCCAAGTACCATTGTCAAGTCTCAACATTTCTCATAAAAGACCATGCATCATCGTGAACTGCTGCCCTTATCACTGACAATCACTGACACTTCCTTGCCCTGACGTTACAGGTCTTTAAACTATTTTTTTGTTTATTGCAACATTTTTTTTTTTTTTTAAATAAAGATTTCTCTATTGGAGGTAAGCAGCACAGTTAAATCCAAATCTTGGTCTGTGGCTGAAAAGTTTTACAGCATATTTTTTACAGTCATGAAGAAGGAAAATTGTGTTAATTCATTACACTATATATCACAATATTTTCCTATACAAGATTTCATGCTGACCAGTCATGATATCTTGCAGGATGGAAGCATGCCCTAAAAATACATTTAGACATCCCGAACAGTGAACTTACTCCACCAAGGTGCATTTTGATTGGTTTGGGGATTCTTCAGGGAAGTATTGCCCCTTTTATTATCTCATGTGCTGTTGTATAATCTCTCTTGGTTCTTTTTAATGTGTGTGTAAATTTCCAGATACACACATCAATTTTCAACATAAAGTCAGTCTATTTCATGATAGCATATGCTTTGAGTCTCCTGTCTGTCTTCCTTCTTCCTCCTTCAAAGCAAACAAGCCCTGTAAATTTACTGTATGAGAATTTTTCCTTTCTGATACAAAGTAATAAATTCCTACCTTTTAATAATACTCCGGACATGGCATTCTAGGAATAGCTTTAACTTTTCTTGTATACTAGGACGAGCCTTCAACTCTAAAAAAGAGAATAGCTCTTTGATAACATTGAAGATTCCATTAGTTTCAAAATAATAAATTATGCTGTGTACTGCAAACATTGATTTGCAAATGAAAAAAAATACAATGATGAGTGATTAAGATTTTGTTTGTTTCTTTTAATTACTGTCCTATAAATTTCTGTTAAGTAATTACTGTTACTATGCGGTTTATACTACTGTATGGAATTAATTCATTGATATATTAATGATAGCACATAGTATTTTTACCATGTGAAGATTAAGCCAGTATTCAGTTACTGAACTACATGAGCTGTAGTTTTACATTAACAGAAAGTACTTAGTTAAAAATAGTGAAGGTAATTATATTTGAATGTAGCCCACATAAGGAAGTGAATTCTAGTGACTTAGTACTATTTGAAACACTTATAAATATATGTTAAAAGTTTTGCATTCAGTGATTCTTGCCTTACATATTTTACAGGATTAAATCTCTGTGTTAAGAAAAAATGAGAGGAAACAATGTTGATGGTTATATAGTAGTCATGCTATTCTATCAGTACTTTGAACATGTATAGTATTTTCAAAATAGGATCGTGGAAGCAATATATATGAAAACGGGAGGGGGACATTGCTAGAACATTATAGAGAATATGGAAGATAAATTAACCAAATGAAACTATTCTTTACTATGTCGGACACTGGAGGAAAGGGGATAAGGGATGGTGCATGCTCTTCTTGCACTTGTCAGAGCATGGAAAAGAAGATTAAAAATATTGAGCTCTACAATCAAGTTCCAAATAGAGATTTCATCCTGAAAATGATGTTGAGGGAGTTGTAAAGGGAGGGTTTTATTTCAGGCTCATCTGTAATTAAAAGAAATTTTATCAGCCCACTCCTAAAATGCAGTTATATAGTAAAATAATGCTTAATGAAATGTTGGTTGAATCTTTTGTCCAGTGTTATTATTATTTATCTGGGATTTAAAGAATGGTAATAATTATTAATTAATACATGTATTTTGGTAGTATTATTCTTTTAGTATAATGGAAAATTCCTTTTTATGACTTACCATATCCATTATAATGAAATCCTAAACTACTCACATCAAGAACACAAGCTCAGTAATATTAGCCAGCATGAAAATGAATAAGAAAGAAGCAGGTCTTGCCTGAGGAAATGTTCTGTCTGCAAACCCACCACTGAGCACTTGTAGAATCACACAGGAAAGCTTCTGTTCTGCTGCCATACTCCATTGCTACTTCATTTTTTACAGAAGATGCATATTTATATAATTGGGCTTTCACACCGAGATGTTTTCATATGGACACCCATAGAGATTTCAGTCAAACTCCACCCTGGATGGACTAACACTCTGATGAAGCACTGCTGAGGTGATGAATTTTGTATACAAAAGCAAGATCTTGCTTATCATGATTCGTTCTATTCAATATCCACTACGGGAATCAACCAAAATTATTAATGATCTCTCCCTTCAGTTCGTTCAGTGAGATGAAATGGCCAGTGTTGAGCAGAACCCTGCAGCAGTAAGGTGAGATGTACCTTCGTAGGTATACACCTGGCTAAAATGCGAACTGTAGAACCATTATATAAATTGGGAATACATTTCCTACATCATCTGTGATCACAGCAGCAGTCATACAGCACTATCAAATGTTAAAGCATCTGAAAACAGTGTGAAATGAAATTCCCCTTCTCACAGATACAGTCTTCTCCAGGTCACAGCTTCTCTTGAGAGTCATTGAGGACACAGTTGAGAAGATAGAGGAGGAAAAATGAGGCTCTTTTTCACTAGACCTTCAAACATTACCAGGAACTTATCTCCGGGATAGCAGCTGGACACTTTTGATAGCCACTAAAACTAGTTCTTTCCTTCAGGTGGTCGCTAGCACTGCTGCAGTGCTGAGTATTCAGGACTTAAGCTGTATCACTCTATCCAATGACACAATCCTTACATACAGACCCAGGCAGAGTAGGAAGGGAAGTGTGTTACTTCTTTTATCCAAATGAAGAAATACATTAGTAAAATTTCATTAGAAAGAGATATTTTTAAAAGTTAACAAGGGAAGTTAAAACTTTATTCTAGTGTAATAACTAGAGTTTGCTTTAGCAGATTATGGCTAGAAATAGCATGAAGGAATCTGCAGCTTTTTTAGCATGGAGTACTGAGTCAGGGAAACTAACTGAGTTGCTGCTGTACTTTTGAAGCATTAGTGCCTCAACTGCAGGCAAATCCAGTTTCCTGTTTTGAAAATACGATCCATGTTCAAAATTCAGTTTCCCAAGTTGCAAGTTAGGACCTTTGTCACACTGGTTAAGGGTCTCTCAGTTGTGTCTTGTTACTATTCCACCTTGTGCAAGTTATAATAATGTCTCCTTATAGTCCAAAGTGAATCAGGCTCTACCCCATGGCAAGAACACACACCCCACATCATTCCTAAGGTCAAGATCTTGCTGCAGTTATCAATTAGTACTGAATAGTTTTGACAAAATATGTCAACTTCAGCATGGTCGCAGTAGTCTTTGAGCTGAACTATTAATATGGGACATGAAGAAGAACAAAGAGGTTTGAACTTAGGTCTTCAGTACCCTGAGTCCTCTGTTGGCCACCAAGTAGTTTTCTCTCACTGGCAATTCCATTGTGGAACCTGGAGAAAAAAAGGATTCAAGTGTTAATTTTTGATGGTTTAGTTTGTTTGTTGGGTATTTTTAGCGGGCCTATCCCTGTGACGAGATCATGTTTTGATGAGTTGAACATTTCTGATGAAAAACTACTTCATGAAAAAGATTCCTGACCGTTATAATTAATACATTGTTTTGTATTATACTGTTTAGTGAAGTTATGAAAGCATGGCCTTAGGGATAATGGTTTCTGTTAATTGTCAGTGTTATTCAGACATCTTCCTTCTACCTCAGCCCTGGTAATATGCGTGAGTTATATTAATGTAGTAATTATATAGATCACTTCTTAAAATTTCCCCATTTTATTCAAAGGGTTTTTACTTAAAATGTTTTGTAATGCTTTTATGTCTCTGACTCTTTCTCAAGTAATATTTTTTTTTCATGTATTATTTGGAAAAAGGCATTTCAGAATCCCTCTAGAATTACTCAGTTTGGAAAACATCCTATAGACATAATTTGCTGGAGGCAAGCTAACACTACAAATTAAAAGTTTACATGGAGACAACAGACAAACCAGTATTACTTTAAATGAGAGTAAAAGAGAAAAAAATATATTTCTGCTAGGCCTGAAAGACCTTTGTTTAGTATTTTCTCAAAAATTGAGCTGTTATTACAGACCCAGTAAACTATTGATCTCCGCTCACTTACTATGATGTATTCCACTAGTATTCTCTTCTTAATGCTAGAATGTGGTCTCACAGATTCTCAGAAATACATTTTAGCTTCATCAGAATTAGGCAAATGATTCATGGGCAATGAAATCAAATGAAATCAAATTAAATATAAAAGAAAAAATTTATTTAAGAAATATACTGACAGTGTTAAAAAATAAGCAAATTAGGAAGCAAATAAATGAAGAGCTTTGAGATCTTCCTTCATGCCACTGTGATAAAATTAGTCATTCCTGCATGCTACTATCAGTACATCATGATTTATTTCAGAGGAGGCTACAGGGGAATAGCAAAGCAGATTACTGCTTAGTATCTTCTTGTAGTTATTATGCATTCTGATTTATGTATACATATACATATTTGTATATGTATACTTATTTACTGGGTTTTTTTAAACGTTAGAGCTTTATCTTAGTTCTTTCTTTTGTGTTAAACTGAAATGTTAATTGCCATGTTTCTTTGTAAAAATATTCAATGGAGTGCATTTTTTATGTGGTGCAACAAATTAGTAAGAATATCTGAATTGTAAAATGAAAATATGAAGGTAATATTGTACTCTCATCCTTAAATTATAAAGATTATTTTGCATGTGTAATATTCAAAGAGGTCTAAATAAGCCAGTATTTCCAGTGATTGTCAAAGGACTGCATGTCTTAAATTAACTGCTCAACTTGAGACACCTATCCCTTTTCAGGGTATTAGGTACTCTGTAATGACCTGCTATTGTGTCGGTACTGGTTTTGTCTGGGATAGAGTTGATTTTCTTCATAGTAGTTCGCATGGTGCTATATTTGGATTTGTGATGCAAGCAGAGTTAGTTGATAACACAGGGATGTTTCAGTTGTTGTTGAGCAGTGCTCACACAGCATCAAGGCCTTTTCTGTTTCCCACCACACCCATGGGCAGACTGGGGGTACACAAGAACATGGGAGGGAAGAGAGCAAGGACAGTTGACCCTAACTGACCAAAGGGGTATCCCACACCATATGATGTTGTACTCAATAATGAAAGCTGGGGCAAGAAGGAAGGGGGCACTTTCAGAGCGGTGGCATTTGTCTTCCCAGGTAATTGTTAAATGTGATGGAGTCCTCCTTTCCTGGAGATGGCTGAACACCTGTTTGCCAATGCGAGTCAGTGAATGAATTTTTTCTTTTGTTTTACTTGGATATGCGGATTTTATTTTTCTATATAGCCATCTCTGCCTCAGCCCTTGGGTATTCTCACTTTCACTCTTCTGATTCTCTCTGTCATCCCATTGCAGGTGATTGAGCAAGTGGCTGCATGGGGCTGAGCTTCTGGCCAGAGTTAACCCACAACAAGTTTTCTATTGTGAGATCAGTTAATTTAAGCCTCTGGATCACAGAAGAAGCCATTCTCTGTTTACAGCCTTTTCCTTGCAATGGGAACATTCAAGAAGTGACTTAAGCAAAGTGAGGAATGTCAAACATGAAATTAGACCTCTCTTCTTTATCAAAAGCTAAAAATTCCTTCTTTGTATCACTGTTTTTATTTTGTTGCCTCTGTTTTCTTGCTTCTCCTTGCATTTCCTGGGAAAAATAGTTAAATTAATCACATCAAAGCTTGGGATATGACCAGACGACTCTCATTGTTAACCAATCCTCCTAAACCTTCCAATGTTTACTTCTTATTTTGCCTAATATTTAATTGAATTTCTGAAGGGTGCCTACTTAATCAAATAACTTCCTAAATCTCAGCAAATTATCTTCCTTCCTTTCTTCATCTATTTGCATTTCATAAGTAACATCCACACTAAGCCTAGGGGTTTAATATACTCCGTCTAGCGTCCATAGTTAAATGGATAGTTGTGTTTACTAATAGCAAAAATTGTTTCTCAGCTTGCCCCAAAAGTGCAAAATATGCAAGCCTCTTTTTTAAAAAGTTTTCAGCCTTAGTCATAAGGAGTAGCTAGTCACCCACTCAACTGTGCCATCCTGCAAATGTACGCACCACTGCCATGGCTCCTCTGGCCCCTTGGAATCACAATGCCAGGACAAGGACCTGCCCCTGGCCTCTCTGCTGTGAAAAAGTGTCAAAAAAAAGGCAAAATAAGGCTGATAGCACAGTACTGGGGAATGAAGCAGCACCTCTGTTCCCTGACATTTACCCTCGTATTGCTCATGAAAGTTCTTAGAGCACTTTGCCAGCCATGTAAGATTCACCCTCCTTCTCCTTTTTCTGAGTGAGCCAGGAAACACTAACAGATACTGTAGGAAACCCATCTCTATTCCTATAGCATTACTGAAGGAGCTACTGGAACCATTTTGTAGAATCAACATCTCTGTCTGAGGTCTCCAAGACACACCATCCCCATTATTAATGCTGAAAGAAACACAGTCCGGGTAGAAAGGTACTGAGGAGCACTTTCACTGATTGAGAAGGAAAAGGAATCTGAAAACAGGTAATAGGAGAACAGTATTTTAACTGTACTGATCTTTACTTCACAATTGCAGAGGTGGCAAGTGGCTCCTTGTGGCACCATTCCTTTCTTCCAAAGCCATGGAGCAAAGATTTATGCCATTTTTCTGCATTCTCACTGTTTTCTTGGTTGTTTCTCCTGATTTCAAGACGTGGGATTTTCCTCCTTCTTCAGCTGCCAGTTCTGACTCTGCATGGAGCTCACCTCCCCACTGTGCAGCTGCTCTCATTTCAGGGGGTGTTGCCACCAACAAGCACATTTGTCTTCACATGATAAGATAGCAGGCAATCGTTTCATTGATGCAACACAGCAAATGGACCGAAAAGGCATGAAGGCTCCTAAGATTTCCATTTCCATATATCTTGCCTAAAGGCTCCAGCTGGAGCTGTCCTAGAGGGGCCATGTACAGTATAGTACAGTATATACCCTGACTGCTTCTTTAGCCAAATAAATTTTGTTGATGAGTCATGTGGGCACTGCAGAGCATTTCAAAGACCCATCTGGCAGAATAAAGTTACTTGCACTCAAAGCATAGTGTATCTCAAAAGGTTCAGTGTTTGGATTTGGTTAGAATTCTTGGATCCTTATCTGAACTCCCTGAGACTGTATGACAGGCTTTCTTGCAGAGTTTCCATCATTTCATCTTCTAGTTACAGACACAAGAAAGCTCCTTCTCCTGATATTTCTGTCAAGTGTCTGTCAGGAGGTGGGGAAAGAGGAAGAACTTGAATATATCATAATTTTGAGTAAGATTTGGTTCAGGATTTATTCTAGATACAAATTGAGGATTCTACTTTTCTCTTGGATGTTGTTTAGGTATTTATACTATTTTAGGGGATGACTCATTTTATTTAAGAATACTTTCATATATCCTATGTTCCTACTAAATAATCAAATCAACTACTGTTATGTTCCTGCCTGGTAGCTACGTCTCCTAATGTGGTGATCTTTGATTTGAATGTAGCCTTGTGTTTCAAAATCCTGCCTATAGTCAGTTCTATTTTGCTTCTGTTCTTCTAAACCATTTCTATGAAGAATATGAAATGCAATGATTTTTCAAAGAATTCATATTTGAAAAGATTACATTTAGTAGCTCAAGCCACAGCTGAAATCTCACTGCGCTAACTTTTTCTAGAAAGATTTAAAGCAACTAATGAATACTTAAATATTTTCCTTCTTCTAAGAGAATATTTGTATTTTTTTATCCGCATGACTTTTGCTTAGCAAGCAAATTATTCTCATTTGCCTAAGTTCCTTCATGGAAAGAACACATCCAAAACATTTATTCACACTTACAAATCTGTGGATGAAATGAACACCTTTTTTTAATATTCCTTCCATTGGCTCTGTGAACATCTGAATCTTTATCAATTTTTATCCCTTAGTAGATTAGACCTAAGATAGTACATGGAATATCTGGAAACACATTGCAGGCTGCCTTTCATTACTTCAGGCTCATCTGGATAGCCCATTTTGTTTACAGCTGCTGATAGATAAAATCTGATTTTCGGAAGTACTGAGTATCTTCTAACTCTGACAAAGTGGAAGTGGATCATCAACATTAGTTCCACAATTCTCCCGTCTTTCCCTCACAGGACTAAGTCTGTTATGGTATCCAAATGTAATAAAATATCTACTGGCTAGGAATGATAACAAGTTAAAATTTTGAGAATACTCTCAGGGCTGGATCTTATCCAGTGTTTCTGAGTGTATGTGTACACCAAATCAGAGAAAGGCCATGCATCCCATTTATGAAAGACCAGTTCTGACTATGATTTCTCTTTTGAAAGCAGAATGAACTGTTGCTTGCTAATGCACCAAGCACCATGAGCTGATAAAGAAGGAAGGTTTGTCTGAATGCCTAATATCCTATTAGATGCAGTTAGGGTTTTGCAAATACTTTACTGTACCCTGTCTTAAAACAGACTCTACATACTTCATTCTTATTTCAGGAGTGTGTAAGCAAAAGCAGCATGGAGAAACATATTAGAGGCAAAGCAGGATCACCAAATGTTTAGAAAGGGAGAGGATTAGGATCCACACATACTAAGCCACATTTTATTTTAACGAGTTCTGGAATAATGCACTCTTCTGGATGAGTAAATATAACAATTCCATTGTCAACATGGGCATTTGTCTAAACTGGAAACACACTGTTAGAATTGCATAGCAAAAAGGAAAATTGGTCAGTTCTCAATTTATTATGATAGAGGAAGAGAAAATAGAGGAAAATGTGGTATTACCATCATGTAGTCATCACAAGGAGGTCCGTAAATTAATTGTTTCTTTAGTACCATTTGGCAAGGTGAATACTTGCTTCTTTAATACTGCTTGGCAAGATGCAAGCCAGTGAACATCAAAAGCTCTGAGAAAACCTGGTGGGGGAAGAGGGGGAGGCAGAGTGGAGAGAAGACTGAGTTTTTCAAACGTTTTCAAGCCATTACGATTTTAAGTGGTTTCATGCTTAATTTCTTCACATTATACTCTCACTTCTGAGTGCAAACTTTGCCGATGGCAAAGGGAAATACAAAGTGTTGACAGTTAACTATAGCTGGCCACCTGGCCATCCATTACACCCCAGATGTGAATTGTGCATTTTTATGTTCTTTCTATTTGAGGAAAATGCTTCCTCTGATGTTCTTGAGCAACACTTTTCAACTGGAGAAATCCACAGATTCTTAGTTTGATGAACTTGCCATTGCAGTGTAGACCTATGAAAGAATGGTGGGGACATGGAAGAACCAAGGATTGTGTGGCAATTTTTTACCATCTGTCTGCTTGTAAATTGGGTACCTATCTCAGTAACTCTCTGATCCTTGAAGGTCCTTTCAAGTCTATAAAATACTTATTTCATAGATGGATTTTCTTATGCTTAGTGAGTAGTCCAGCTGGGTTGGTGAAAGTGGCTTTCTCAAAGTGAAATATCTTAAGTGTGAGTGAAAACGTGTAGCTTTTACCTGCCTGGCTGAAACAAGCTAAAATTGAAGTGAAAAATGCAATTGCTGTTCCTGTGCTTTGTACAAACACAGGAATAGCCTCCACCTAACAGAAAGAAGGCCAAAGTACAACTTCTCACTCTGTGTGGTTGACACGAAAGACTTAAACTTCACTTCTCACAATTTGCTTCACCAGGCTAGTGGCAACCTTGGGGCTTCCTTGGTGTGCAGAGTTGGAGCTGCTATGCTTTGTGACCAGTGCTTAAAGGGAACAACCTTATCATCATTTTTATGCCACTAGATTAGGCAAGCAGTCCAACTATGGTACGCTGTCTTCTTGTTGGGTTTTTTTCAATTTTTCATAGGAAAAGAAACAGCTGCAGTAGAAGTACTTAAGATACTGCAGTCTCTACATGAACTGATGGTGAAACATGGGATGTAATTTGATTTGTCAGTCAAAGTAAGATCCAGCATGCATGTGAATCTTGATGTCCTACCTGATGTATGAATAACCTTGTCATCAAGGCAAAATTTTTCGGTCTTATCTGCTTCATGAGTTTTAGCCCAATACCTAATCCTTGTGGTAACAAATGTAACATATTCCTGGGAAGGGCTTTTAGCTCCTGACCAAAAAAACCCCAAACCAAACAGCATCTCTGACCAGATCAAGTACAAAGATAGCCCAAGAAAATGGACGAGGGAAAATCTACACTATCTGATTTGTGAAGCAGCTTAAATAAAAGAAGTGGCTATCACTCCAGTATCGTACTGGCTTAGTCTGCCCTCTCTCCTCTCTTACCATTGAGGGATGCATGAGCAAAAGCAGTTCCCCCATCAGATTGTCAAGATATAGGGAGGGGTGTGACTTGGATGGAAGGAGAGTGGAAAGATAAATTAGTCTCCAGTAAAGTTTTACTGAAGTCTGTTTTTTCTTCAATCACATTAAAATTCAGTTAAAAAAAATCACTTCTTCTATTAACCATTTATTACCTCTAAGACCAGATTCTGGCTTTTTGCTAAGGTTCCTCCATACATTTTGACCTCAAACAAGAAAGGTATCAACAAGCTTCTCACTGTGGTCAGAGTGGCAGAAAATATCTGTAGAGTAAATGAGAATGCCATGGGACTTTTAATTTTTAAAAACCCACAGTCACCCGTCTCTTTATCTGCCTCATGCCTCTTCATCTCGTTTTCTTCAGAAGCTCTACTTAGCAGCAGTGGCACCTACAGGACAGAAAGCAGTGGAAGCTGCTATATTTCAGGCAATCATTTCACATGATCAGAGAGATGCTCTACTGCATGCTGACAGTACACTTGGCATTAATTCCTAGTCATTGCACAAAATTAAAATGCGTTTTGTAATTTTGATGCAATATCTGGCACACCAATAACTTGCTTCTGCCTTAACTCCACACTTAAGATATGCACAGCGTTTGCTGGAAGGAAAGGCTCTGTTTGTAGGCAGAGCTGAAAATTTACCACAAGACACAAGCATCATCCAACTGTCAAAAACAGTTTTTTTCTTGTTGGCAATGAAGATTTTTTGGCCCATTTTTTACCTTTCAAACTTAACTATGATGTATGGCGCTTTTTTTAAAAAAAGGAAAAAGTGCACTGTGGAATAACCTCATGAGATATACAACTCATCTGGAATGATCTTTTTCCAGTACTCAGTTTTTTATCTTCTCAATAAAGTAGCGTTTTCCCCACTGATCACACTACTACTGAAGCATGAATTTTAGGGCTTTTAACATTAGACTGTTTTTATTGCTCTTCATGAGTTTGCAGTGAGGACTTCAAGGTCATTTGGTCACCAGGGTTAACTTTGCAGCAATGAAAAGCAATAAATGCTTTCAGGATAGGCGGGTATTTATTATGAGCATTTAATTTCCCCAAAACTGCAATACTTGTTAGAAAGTATTGAAAAAATAAGTTCTTGTTTCCTTTGACATGTCCTTTCTTTAAGCATTCTTCTTAACTTGCTGCCCCCGTGACCTCCTTAGTAGCAGATACAATTCATTTCTTATGCAGACTGACAAAAAAGATGCATGGTATATGGCACTGCATATCTTTACTTCATTATTTCCTCATAGCAAAGACTTGAAACTGTAATGTGTGAGAAAGAAAAGGTGCCAACATGACATTTACTACTGCTAATATGAATCTGATTAATTCTACAACAAGAAACATCATCTTAACTCTTTATCTTCTTGTGTGTGTTTTTTGTTTGAACCAAATTGATAAATCAGAATATTTTGACAAATAACATATACTTGCAGCCCTTGTTGAAGCAAACAATATCACAACCTAGTCATTTGCAGTAAGTTTATTATAAGGAAAGCAAGAGGCTGTCTTTTAACAATATTTACATTTGTCTACTAAGCTGAAATCTGTTTTATATAGTTCATTTACAATATATTTAGCCATAGTTACATTTTATTTTTAGGAGAGCACAGTGAAAGTCAGAAATAGTTTCAGTGTGCTTCACCATGCCTTATTCTACAGTGCTGTGATTCACCATCTTCAGTGAAAAAGACTGTTTCATAGGGAGGTGTTACTGAAGCCTAATTATTCCATTTGAGTCTATTTTAGTAACTCAGAATGCTTGCTTTCTGTTTGGAACTTGTGCATCTACAAGCTGACCTCTTTATATTTCAGTGATGCAACTTTTTCTTAGTTTATATAAACAAAATTTTGATAACAATATATTTTTATTTGGCTTGATATCTCATTAAATACTTCTTTTGGTTATGTAATTTATAAGGCTGTCCTTATTCTCCCAATTATTGGTGGGCAGTATGTGAAAAATTAGCTGTTGTATTTCCATATTCTTCAATCTGATCTCTTACTACTTGCCAGTCTGGTTGAAATGACAAAAACTTAGAAACTGAAAAATACCTTATAATGTGTCGAAGTGTATACTTATAGGGAAAAGGTTTTTCATTGAGGGAAAGGGTTAAAAAAATAAAATTGCACTGCAAGGAAGCAGGAAAAAAAAAAAAGCATTTGATCTATATACTTATAATGTTCCCTTACATATAATGTGTATATTTAAACATTTATGAATATCGTAAAGAAATAACCCAGAACATTCAAACACTGTGATATTTTTAAATACCAGGTGGCAAACATCAGATTACGGTATTTGATGGCCTTGTGAGTAAAATATTTTCCTTGGATTAATTTCTTTCTCTTCCTTCATTGGATCAAATTTAAAATGTCCATAGAACTATTACTGTGGAGCAAAATAGCTGGCTGTTAACCCAACTGTCTGGCCATAAAATATGGAAAAGGGGAAAAAAAGAAAGTAGGAGGAAAAAAAAATTGTGAACTAGTACTGGGGAGGATAAACAACATTTTGCTTAAAGTCTATAGGCTACTGGTAAGCAAGTGAGCTTAAGGCTTGCTGTGGCTTTGTAATACCAAAGCCATACAAATAACTGAAAGCAAGCAAATGACACATAGGTCAGGATTTTAAATGTGAACACATGCTCCAGAGGAAACCATACAGGAATAAAAGTTGTTCCTGTTTTGTTAGTTTAGATTCTGAAAGAAGCTTTTGTGTGTAAAGATGTAACACGATCCCATGCCTGGAGCCATGCCCCTTGGTACACAGAACACTGTGTTTGTCCCAGCACCAAAGGTAGAGAAACTTGCAGCCTGTCCATCTCCAGGCTGGCACTGGCTTTTGTGAAATGTGATTTAGTTTTACCAGAACAATACCAAAAGGGACTTTTCTTATCATTCCATGGGGATATTTAGCAGGGACAGTGTGAGCTCTGCTGAAGGTAAAATCTTTATGATCATTGCTTTAAAAAAAAAAAAAAAATTAAAGAGCAGTTCTGTTTCAGTATTATAAACTCTCCTCTTTGAATACCTTCCAGAAATCTGCTGGTTTAATTTCTTAGTCCCATCTGTTTCCCTCTCACTGGCTATATTTGTTAGTATTTCCTCAAGCAGCATGTTGTATTGCCCTTACTGTGCTGGAGGAAAAGGGCATAGATTGATCATTTTACAGGACAGGGAAACGTTTATTTTGGGCTGGAGTAGAGTGCATTTCCTTGCTTCCTGCCCAGAGTTACAGAAAAAAAACTTCTCCAGGAAAAAAAAAAAAAAAAAAGAAGAAAAAAAAAGCAGAGCCTGATTTTGGTATACCAGGGAATAAAAGAGGCAGCAATGTCAGGAGGGCCATTAGGCTGCTTATCTGTCTTTCTACTTTGGCACGTGAAAGCTCCCAGCTCAGCATGCCATGTGTCAAATCTATCATTTGATATGTCAGGAACCATTATTCCCTCTTTTGTCACCAGTTTTGACCAAAGGATGAAAAATTGCTGTCTTACACAGACAAAATTATTGCTGGAAAAAAGGGCAACTATGGCACATCGGAGTAGGCCAAGGTGAAACCTAGGGAAACTCTCCTTAGATTAGGTCTGGGTTAAGAGAATATTGATCTGTGTGCTAAAAACTGTTGATCTCTCTCTGAGCAGAGGATGACAAATGGTAGCAAACAAAAAATTGAGTGTCTCCAAGGACATTTGAGCTGCTCTCTGTTTTCTCTGAGTATTTGTTTGGTTTGTGGGTTCTGCTCTAGGGATTTAAACTAAAATAAGCAAATATTAAACAGAAAGGAAACAGCCGCAAAATGATACACTGAGAAGCTACAAGAGGACTACAGTCAGTTAGAAATTATAACAGGTATTAAAACTGATAAATGGCTTAAACACAAGAAAATGTACATGTTTATTGTAACAGTTTAGCATATTGTAATTTTTAGGTGTTTGGGGCCAATTTTTTTTCTTTACAATGTTCATGCATTTTTTTCATAGCAAATGGATTGTCAACTATATTCCAAAATCATATTATTGTTTGAAATTAATTTCTGGAACTTTCATTTCAAGCATTTTTAGAAGCAAAAAGAAAAGTAGCAGTAATGGTTTGACCCAGCAAGCACCAAGAAAGGCAAATATATTTTTTAAGTAACAGAAGTGGCAGGTAGGCAAGCAGAGAACTCTGAGGAGAAGAGATAGTTTTGTTGGAGGGGAAAACTGTGGCCAGGATTTCATTTTTCTTCAAGATTTATCTGTAGAGCTCTAAGTCTGAATAAAGATGAAAATAATGGCCACAAAAGAATATTTTGGCTTCAGGGGAGTTGAGGCAATGTAGTAAACTGGTTGTGTATATAACCAACATTGGAACAGGGATTTGATTTCTCAACTTTGAGACCCACAGCAAGTGTGAATATCCAAGTTTGTGTTGGCAAGACCTTTGGGTCTCCTAAGGCCATCTCATCTGAACAATGCCAGTGATCAAGAGTCCCTTCAGTGCATGTTCCTTCCTCCATTCCTGCATATACAGTTGCCAAGAGTTAGGCACCTCCTGTGACCTTTTTTGCATTTGGTAGTGCAAGTTTGCCATCCGTGCACTTTCCCATTTTCTGTTCCTTCCCACTGGAGGTCACTGTGGAAGAGAAGTTGTGGACAACTAATTTGAGCTTCCTACCAGTACCCAAGAGCAGGTAAGGGTAGATGCAGCTGACAAGTGTCAATTTGAACCCCTCAGTGAACGGAAATAATCAAAAGACACATATAACTTTTGGATATATCTAACAGAATGAAGAGAAAAGGCCATGGGGATTTTTGGAGACCCCACTCGCTCTGAACTTGTATGGTTGTAACAGAGCTGACCTGAATGCTCAGCTGAAAAGTTTGCTCCACTGAAAAATGATGACATTAAAACTGAGGTTGAAATATCCCAGCGTTAGTTTCATTTTTATAAAGCTGCAGCTCATTCCTTGCTGATTTCCTGCTAGCTTACCTGCTTCCTTTCTGAGCACTCTGCCCCTGAGCTAAAGGTAAGCTAAAATGAATCTCCAGCTCCTAAATTCCCAGGTTCTTTCACTTTCCAGCATCTCACCTAATAAGCTGACACAGAGCAGAAACTCCTTCCGTGGACACAAATTCTTTGTAAGAGACCACTGATATTCTAGATGAATGTTGTGTAGTATTTGATGCCAACCATGGCATCTTAGTATGAAAAAGTAATATAGTCCCACAAATCATTGACAACTAATATTGGGTTAGACTATTTTGAGACTGAGAGGAAAATTCCGGCACGCTTTGCTATCGCCTAGAAAGTAGAGGCATGTAAATACTAAAAATGTTGCATCACTGTAAACTGATATACTCAGTCATGTCATGCTTGGTTTCAAGTAGAAGTTCTTTGAATATCTCAAACATACTTTCAATGTAAAAGGTAGCTCATTTGAAACTGATAATTTGCCCACATAATTCCGTTGTGACAGTTTCACTCCTCCTCTCTTATTTTTACAAGAGAATTAAAATATGGTGAAAAAATATTTTGTTGTTTAAAAGAAAAGTAAGCCAAAATGTCAGTTCAGAAAAAAACATACATGTTTATTTCATTTCTGTTATTCCAGATCAGAAAAAAATGTTCTAATAATTTGGTTTCCTTATGTGAAAAAGGAGATGCAATCAAGCTTTGGGGGTGGGGGTGGGGGGCGAGGTTTCCCTCCACCAATACTGGGTAAGTGACTAGACAGGTGTTCTTTACCTTTTCTTTATATTGCTTCCAATGAAGTTAAATCCAGGTGGGCACAGATAAACACTAAGCACATTTCTGTTGAAATATTTAGATTCTCTAGAACACTGAAGCCATGGAACATCCGTTGTTGGAAGTAGCTCTAAGGATCTGTACAATGTGTTGTTTAACATTTTACTTCCCTCGGAAGGTAAAATACCGGTTCACTGCCTAAGTTAGTCATATATTCTTGTGGACATGCGCTTGCGATTGGCTCCTAGTTTTGTAAAGTTCTCATTTCAGTCTAATACTGTCACAGAGGTGCAGAATATTTACCCTTTCAACTTATCATTAGTAGGTTCACAGTGAGGCACAAGAAAACTGAGCAGGTGAAACAGCTCAAAGAGACAACCCTGCCTCCTGCCCCATCCCACTTTCATTTTTGGTACCAATTCTGGCACTCTTCTGAGCCCTCTGACAGCTCAGCTCCCTGCACTGGCAGAACATCATTCTTGATGTTTTGCTGGGTTCATGTTCTGTCCAGTCAATGATCTGAACTGATTTACCAAGGACTCGTGATTCTCAGAGCCATTGGAAGACATGTAATAGGAAGGTACAATCAAGGTCAAAGAGTGCTGGGAGGAAGAGAAGAGAAAGAGATGGAGAGAAGCTGACTAGCTCACATCATCTCATGAAGAAAATTAACATACTTTCTTACTTTTATGTTGACATTGCTTTGACACATTTGCATATCATTCCCAAATAAGTGCTTATCTCCTTGACCACAAAAAGTGACTTAAGTCTCACTTGTTTGCATGGGAATGGACCTAACAATGCAGTTGTAGGTTTAAAATGAGGGATGAACTGGAGACAATAGAGAGGGAGGATTTCTCCTGCCCCTTTTCCTGGTAATCTGTACAATAGCATGATATTACTTGTCCTTACTCCCCAGTTCTCTGCGCCTGAAGTGGCATCCACATGACAGCAGGAGAACAGGAAAAAGGAGATGCTTTTCATATTTGAGTAGTCACTACAAAGACTACCTTTGAGCACTTAAGTAGTATTGTCTTATCTTTCTTTAATCATGCACAATTACTGTCACAACTGTGAAAAATACCCCAGTGCATCCCAGATACAGACTGAAGGAAACTAGAAGTAAACAAGTATGCTTGTTGGCCATTAGTTTCTCACTATGGAATATTTTCCTTTCTGCTTTGGAGTCCCTCATATTGGCTGAGGGGACAGAGTCCTACAGAGCAGTCTCATTGCTGAGTTCAAAAAGCCTTTTTTGAATTTCAGAAGGGCTTAATTCTTCCCATAAGATCTTGCCACAGTCTTTCTGAAACCTTTAAAGGGACAGAGAAAGATCAATGTTGTCACTTGCAAATCTCTACAAAGTTGAAAACATATTTGCCTATTGAAATGGCTGAACCAGTGTCCTTAGGTTTGATGCTTCTCCATATCAATGAGTTTCTCACAAAGGAAGCATCCATGTCTCTACAGGATGAATTGTGGTGTCACACAGAGAGTTAATACCAGACACTGAAGGAGTATGGGCTGAACTGATATGTATGCTAAGAAAGCATACAGCTTCGTACTTTCCTAAATGTGTTTCAGAGTCCCTAATAAGACCTTAACATATGGTACAAATTGAATCTTGTAGTCAAATTTTCTGTCAGAAGCTTCTAAAATGTAGCTTAAAAATTACGTATAATGCTAGATATTAGAAAGGGGATATCTAATTAGGCGATTTGTACTGTGTTTTAATAAATTAAGAGAAATATCACAGTATCACAGTATCACAAGGTTGGAAGAGACCTTTGAGATAATCGAGTCCAACCTATGGCCCAACACCTACACCTACTAACTACACCTACTCCTACTTGTCAGTTACACCATGTCACTAAGTGCCTCATCCAAATTCTCTTTGAACACCTCCAGGGATGGTGACTCAACCACCTCCCTAGGCAGAGCATTCCAATGAACA